>JAYESD010000008.1:72738861-72930882 GCA_036927565.1 Tuctoria greenei | reverse complement strand
TTCGATGATGATGACGAGGAGACGCTGGAGCTAAAAGCACTCCTCAGAAAGAAAGCACTGTCCAAAGGGAAAGCTAAAGTTGAAGAAAAGAAGAAGGGGAGTAGTCACACCGACTACTCCCGATATCCTTTTAACTATGATCGTTTAAATTCAAACAACAGCCATTACCTATCTATTCCTCTTGGAAAAGCCCCACACTTCGATTGGAGTGATTACTCCATGTGGAGGCAAAATATGAAGATGCACTTGATTTCCCTTAACCCAAGTTTATGGCATATTGTGTGCACAGGAATAGACATCCCAGATGACGATGAAGAGCTCACCCCAAGTCAAGAGCAAGTCATCCACATAAAAGCTCAAGCCGCAGCCGTAATCACCTCCTCTCTAAGTCGAGATGAATTCACAAAGGTGGACGGACTGGAGATTGCCAAGGAAATATGGGACACACTACAAACAACCCATGAAGGTGACCGGAATGTGCGGGAGGCGAAAATTGAAATGATCGAAGGCGAACTAGGAAGGTTCGCAATTGAGGAAGACGAGTCTCCCCAGGACATTTACAACCGATTGAAGACACTTGTAAACAAGGTTCGATCATATGGGAGCAAGAAGTGGAATGACCATGAGGTTGTAAAGCTCATCCTTAGAGCCTTTATGCCTCGCAATGTCACACTATGCTCTATGATCAGAGAAAGTCCCGGGTACAAAAGGATGACTCCAGATGAATTGCTTGGCAAAATCATCAACTTTGAAATGATGGAGAAACAAGCCAAGCACGTAAAAGAAATAGCCGACCTCACATCGGCCAAGAAGAAGGGAGTTGCCTTAAAGTCCACACTCAAGCCTCCATCCAAAGAAGCAAGAGAAGCACAACTTGAGGAGGACAGCGATGATGAAAGCAGTGAGCTGGACGAAGAGGATATGATTTTGTTCATGAAAAAAGTTCAAAAGAATAATGAAGAAAAGACAAGGAACAAAATCAAGTGAAGGCAAGTACAAGGAGAGGACAAAGCCGAATATGAGGCGGGCATGCTATAATTGTGGTGAGTATAACCACTTTATAGTCGATTGACCGTATGAGGACAACAAGAAGAAGAATAAAGAAGCCAAGCCTCAACCGAAGAAATTCTTCAAGAAGAAGAAACAAGCTGAACAAGCACACATTGGAAAGGAGTGGGACTCAAACGATGAGTCCTCATCATCCGATGAAGAAGAGATGGCTAGCATAGCCATTGAAAGCACGTCCAAGAAACCCACACTCTTCCCCACGCTCGGTACAAAGAAGGGACATGGCACTTGCCTCATGGCAAAGGAAGGTAAACGCAAGGTAAACATCAAAACTCCTTCCATGCATTCCTACTCAAGTAATGATGAACTAGATAGTGATGATGAAGATATGTTAATTGGATTAGATAGAAAAACTGCTGCTAAAATGAAATTTTTACTTGACCAACTTGTTGAGAAGGAATGGCTAATTGATCGTCAAGAGGACATGATTATCTCCCAAAAGGAGAAGTATGTCGAACTTGACAATATTCTAGTTCTTGAAAAGGAGAAAAACAGCTCACTAGAGCTTGAGCTAGCTTCAAGCAAGAAAACTTGCTTGGAGTTAACCAACTCAAACGTTGCAATCAAGGATCAACTTGATGACCTAATCAAGGTTAACAAGATCCTTGAAGTGCAAGTTGAGTCACTCAAGCTAAGTGAATCTTCCTCCTCTTCAAGTCTACCTTCTCAACCCACTTCAACTAATCTTGTTCATATGTGCAAATGTGGTAAAATCAACACCATTTTGAAGGAAAATTCTACCTCCACAAAGGATAAAAATCCTACCCAATGTGGAATATTTGACAAGGAGAGGATCAACTATGCACGTAGTGCATACTTGGTCCAAAGACCTCCAAATGTCAAGTATGGCATTGGTTACTCTTATGATGGAAAGCAAAATGCTGGAAGTCATAATGTAGGATCGAAGAGAACGTGAAAAGCTACCAGAGGGGGGGGGTGAATGGTAGATTTAATAATCTTACGCAGCGGAAACAATTAAACCCCAAACCCTTTCGGCAAAAAACAATCTGTTTAAAGAAATCGTATATGAGACTAATCTAAACGTGTTTCACCGTAATAAGTGATATATATCAAAGAGAATCAAGTCACGAAGACAACACAAAAAGAATTACTCAAATCCGTCGAGAACAACTCAAGTTATGATAAAAAATCAAACACTGGTCAATCTGACCTACCCGAGAAAAACAGTTTCTGGAATGCTGCAAAGAAACTCGTGTAGATCAAACACCACAAATCCAATGACCGTGAAATTTTGACAGATGATATACAATCAAGTTTTGAAGACAACCCAAAAATAATCACGTCAATTGGATCAGTAAAACTCGAGTTATGATTAAACCACCGACGAAAGGTAGTGCTGTCCAGAAACTCGACGAGTAAAACTTGTCTGGAACAAGTCGGACGAACAAGGCACAAAAGTTCCTTCAAACTATGAATTTTATTCAATAGAACACAAGAGGAACAGCCCCCAAAGTCGTCTACCTCGAGCTTTGGCCTTCCTTTGCTTATATAATCAGCCCTTAGACCAACCCAATACAACTAGGACTCCAATCCTTATCCGATCACAATCGGAACTTCCATAACTGCTCAAGATTCTTCTATACGCAGATAGAAGCAATCTTAAGACTTCCAAACACCTTAGGAACGTATCCCACATTCCTAAACAACTCAAATTCGTGACACACACGAAATCCTAACATAACCAACTCGATATTTCCATACCGAGCCATAACCGACTTAGCTAGCAGCCTAAGTCTTCAACTGATACGATCCGATCCTTCCGATCAGATCTTCCTTCCATAATCCGTCTCTAGAAGCATATTGCCACGTCATGCACCTCATGCATACGTGCGAACACCTTCCTTTGACCTTCATATGCACTGTCCTTGATTCAATCATCCTGCACGACCTCCTGACCCGCTCAACCACAGTTCCTCCCGAACTTGGTTGTTGGAACCTCATCTCCTCCTGAGACTAGTCCAATGGATCCCGTCACCAGCCATGACTTGAACTCAAGCAACACCTGCACATGAACAAACAAACAATCCATACGAGCCCAAGTCCTCGACTTGACTCACGTTAGTTCCAAACACAACACCTTACGTGAGAACCTCACATAAGCATGTTGCAAAACCACAGTAGAAACGATATCAACCGTATCATCCAAAACGCATCAAAAACTTAGCAAATGAAAACTAAGCAATCTTTCCAATCAAGTAAAGCAAATACAAAACATTGCAAATGCAAAGCAGAAGTACTGCGGTCAAGTTCCGGACCTTTCCAGAGCAACCCGGAGCTTGAGCCGGAGCTAACAAGAGCTAGTAGAACCTAGCGCCGGAGCTTACCAAAACTAGTAGATCCTGGATCCAGAGCTTACCAAAACTAGTAGATCCTGGATCCGGAGCTTGCCAAAACTAGTCGGAACTAGTCAACCCAAAACCCGGAGCTAGACAAAATATGTCGGAGCTTAGCATCCCGGAGCTAACAAAAATATGCCGGAGCTATCAAATATATGCCGGAGCTAAAGATAAAGCTCACCGGAGCTAACCAAAGCTAGTCGGACCTTGCCAAGAAGTTGGACCTAGCATCTAACGTAGCCGGAGCTACCCAAAACAAGCCGGACCTACCATCGGACCTTGTTGTAGCTCGGAGCTAGAGTCGGACCTTGATAAAAAAGGTGTTTTTGGTGATATTCAAAACTTTTATCATCAAAACCAAGTGTATTCACTACAAGCCAATGTATTCAGCACACATAGGTCTTACAATCTCCCCCTTGATGAATGCATTGGCAACACCATTTAAAATTCCGAACATTGGCTTATTTTCAATAAAAGTTTTGAAAATAATTTCTCCCCATTTGTAAATCAAAAGTAAAAAGAGAAGAAAATGAAAATCTCTCCCCCTTTTTTTTTAAATGAAAATCTCTCCCTCTTATTATCTCTCCTTATACCCATATTTTCTTATCTCTCCCTTTTTGAATGTGTGATTAATCTCTCCCCCTTTGACAATGTATTCAGCAAGTCATGAGCATATAAACAAATTTTCTCTCCCACATTAGTTGTTATGAGCATATTATAACATATACATATAAACAAAGCTCACCCAAGTCACACTATCAAGTAACTCACACTATCACATCAATGAGATACATAATGTAGTGTAAGCCATGCTAGAAAGCAAGTGTGATTTTCAATTTTAGCAGGTCATGATCTCACAAACTCAACTATTTCAAAACCTGAAAGCATGACATTTGTTGCTGCATTTTATTATTTTTCAAAGCATAAATTTAGATAATATGATATTTGCAAGAGATTATATGCGCATCTGCCTTATTCTAACCAACCAAGCCAAGCCTATGTCATGTGACAATCAGAAGCTTAAGGACATGGTTTTAGTCATACACAACTTCTTCCAAGTTCATATCTAAGTGCAATGACAAGCCATCTCAAAAAGAAGAAGTGCGATGCATGCATATTCTCTTGATCTTTTCTCAATTTATATTTGTTCATAAAAACTCAACATGTGAGTTGATTACTTGATAAATTCTTAATGATTAAAAGCATCTGTGAGCATGCAACAAGTTCAAAACGGCAAGAAAGTTCGACCATGACCAGATTTAGTGTAAGTAATTATTCCAATTACTAGACATGGCAAAAACTACAAAATGTATAACACGAGTAATGTAGTAAGAACTTTCAGCATGTAAAAGGAATCACAAAGTCATATATGTATGAAATACTATGCTCATATTATTTTAATTTCAGATTCACACATAGACTTCCCAAGTTTCAAAAACTCTCCCTCAATTTAAGCCATGAGGATGTATAACCCCTATTTCACTACGAATGTAACAAAAACGAGTGAAATCCAAAGGTTTTGTAAAAATGTCAGCCAATTGATGTTCGGTATCTACATGGTGAAGCACAATGTTTCCTTTTTCAACGTTATCTCGGAGAAAGTGATACCTAATATCAATGTGCTTAGTTCTAGAATGTTGCACGGGGTTTTTGGCAATGCAAATAGCACTAGTGTTATCACAAAATAGTGGAACACTATCTAGATCAACCCCATAGTCCTTAAGTGTTTGAACAATCCAAAGAATTTGTGAGCAAGCACTAGCAGCAGCTACATATTCAGATTCGGCTGTGGATTGTGCAACTGAACTTTGTTTTCTAGAGGACCAAGCAACAAGAGAATTACCCAGAAAATGACAAGCACCGGAAGTACTTTTCCTATCAATCCTACAACCCCCAAAATCAGCATCCGAAAAAGCTTTCAAAGTAACGGTTGAGGAAGAAGGAAGAAAAATGCCAAATTCTTGAGTTCCATGTAAGTACCTGAGAATCCTTTTGACGGCTTGATGATGTGATACACGTGGGGAAGATTGAAACCGTGCACAAAGACATACGCTGAATTGTATGTCCTGCCTTGATGCCGTGAGGTACAAAAGTGATCCGATCATGCTTCTATATTCTTTTTGATCCACGGGTTCACCATCTTCATCAAGTTCAAGTGTTGTTGCTGTTCCCATTGGTGTCCGAAGAGGCTTGCTTTTGTCCATGTTGAAGCGCCTTAGGAGGTCTTTGGTATACTTCGTTTGATGCACAAAGGTACCCTCCTTGGTTTGCTTGATTTGCAGCCCCAAAAAGTAAGTGAGTTCACCCATCATACTCATTTCAAATTCAGAACTCATCATTGCTGAAAACTTGGACACGAGATCATGAGAGGCACAACCAAAGATAATATCATCCACATACACTTGAACGAATAATGAGTCATTGCCATGCTTAAGCACAAAAAGTGTTTTATCAACCTTGCCCATGGTAAACCCCTTTTCAAGTAAGAATGTTTTTAACCTATCATACCATGCTCTAGGGGCTAGTTTGAGACCGTATAAGGCTTTGGACAGTTTGAAAACATGATTAGGAAAATCTGGATTTTCAAAACCTGGTGGTTGTTTGACATAAACCTCCTCATCTATGTAGCCATTAAGAAAAGCACTTTTAACATCCATTTGATATAGCTTAAAACTTTTAGATGCTGCAAAGGCTAAAAAAATTCTTATGGCTTCTAATCTAGCGACAGGAGCAAAAGTTTCATCAAAATCTAGACCTTCAACTTGAGTGAAACCTTGAGCAACCAACCTAGCCTTATTCCTAATCACAACCCCATCCTCACTTTGTTTATTTTTATATACCCATTTAGTTCCAATTAAAGTGTGACCTTGAGGTGGAGGTACAAGTTTCCAAACATTATTTCTTTCAAAATTTTCTAACTCTTCTTGCATGGCAATAATCCAAGATTCATTAGTGAGTGCGTGTGATATATCTTTGGGTTCAAAAGAAGCAACAAAAGCAGAATGAGCATGAGAGTTTGGATCGCAAAACCTGGACCGTGTGACTCGTTCGTGCAAGCTTCCAATCATCTGTTGTGGGGGATGATCTTTGTAAAATCGTAGGGGAACAGATGTCTCACAAGCTTCTTCTTCATTAGGTTCATTGTAGATTGATGAGCTTGTGACTTGTGATTGATCAGGATCAGCAGAGGTGATAGCCGGAGCTTGTTCAATGTCCAGAGCTGGACACGTGTCAACTTCGGAACTACCAGGCAGTATCACCGGCTCTTCTTCATCTTCGAAAATACCCTCCCCCCGAGGATACGGATCTGGTCCTGCAACACCGGAGCTAGTACCTTGGCTAGCTTCATCAAAAGACACTTCACAAGTCTCCACAATTTTGTTAGTGTCAGGTAAAAGCACACGGTAGCCTCTAGTATGAGATGGATAACCAAGAAACATGCCATCAATGGATCTAGGTTCAAATTTATCAAGATTACCATGTTTCTTAACAAAGCATTTGCATCCAAAGACCCGAAAGTGTGTAACACTAGGCCTATGTCCAAACCGGAGCTCATATGGTGTTTTACCTAGCTTAGCACGTAAGAAAACACGATTTGAGACATAACAAGCAGTTGCTAACGCATCAGCCCAAAATTTCCTAGGAGTTTGATATTCATCAAGCATAGTCCTGGCCATATCAACTAGGGTTCTGTTCTTTCTTTCTACAACACCGTTTTGTTGAGGTACATATGGTGAAGAGAATTGATGATCTATTCTATTTTCAGCACAAAAGTGATCAAAGAATTGATTTTTAAATTAAGTTCCATTATCACTTCTAATTGCTTTTAATGATCCTGGGTGATCGATTGATAATCTAAGAAATAAAGTTCTAAAGTGACTAAAAACTTCATTCTTAGACGCCATAAAATACACCCAAGAATATCTAGAATAATCATCAACAATAACAAGAGCATACCATTTACCTCCGAAGGATTGAACACGTGAAGGTCCTACGGTGTCAAGATGCAAAAGTTGACATGGTTCAGTTGTCTTGATCATTGTGAGAGGAGTATGTGAACCTGCAACCATCTTAGCATGTCTACAAGAAGAGCATACAATTTCTTTGTCCCCTTTAAGCTTAGGCAGCCCACGTATGCGATCAAGAGTACTAACACGTGTTAGGTGATCAAAGCCTACGTGACCAAGTCTACGATGCCAAAAATATAAGTCTTTTGAATCATTAGCAACTAGACACCTATGCTTAGAGGAAGACATATCAAAATCAGCTTTAAAAATTCTTCCAAACCGAGACATGTTAAAAATAAGCTCACTATTTGAACCTACAACTTTACAGCAGTTTTTATTGAAAATAATTTCTAGATTTTCATCTAGCAATTGTGAAACAGAAAGCAAGTTGTATTTCAAATTTTTGACAAGTGCCACATCCTTCAAAATGTAGTGATCATTTACTCTAACCGAACCCTTAGCAATTATAGGAGTTGAAGAATTATCGGCAAAGGTAACATTCTCTACACGTGACACAAAGGAGAGGGAGGAGAACCAATCTTTGTTACTGGTCATGTGGCGTGAGCAACCAGAATCCACAATCCAAATATTCTCCTTCCTCAAGCGTGTAACCTACATAGAAGCACAATACGTCGATGACTCAATACTGGGGTTAGTCAAAAGGCATTTAGGAATCCAGTACTGAGTCACGCGACGTGCAGCAGGAAAAACACGCGAAAGCTGAGATAAAACAGCAGGTTTATGAGTCAAAGATTGAGGTTTTCTATTCTTAACAGTTGATTTAGAAGTTGTTACTTGTTTAGAGTGAAAACCAATAGCTCCGGAGGTAAAAGCAGAAGGTCCGGAGGCAAAAACTGAAGCTCCGAGGGAACAACAGAAGATCCGGTAGCTCTCGGAGCTATCGGAACTATCGGAGCTGCTTTTGCGGATTTCTTACCAGAAGGTCCGGAAGCTACCTTTTGAAATTTCTGACTCACTAAAGCAGGTTGTGTTTTTCTAATTGCATGAAAGTTATAAGATCTAGCAATTTTTCTTTCCTTTTTCTGTTGTTTAGCTAGTCTATAACAAAAATCTATGACATGACCATCTCTACCACAGAAGGTACATTGAAATTTAACTTTGTGTTCATGTCTAGATGAGCAAGCAATATTTTTATTTGAAACGGAATGAGGCATCACTCCTGCAGATTTGAAAACCACTCTATTTTGTTTAGGAACTGTTTGAATCAAACCAATTCCTAATGACTTTACAACTTTAGGTGGATGTGCCTTAGCATGAGCATGAGAATCAAAACCTAAACCAGTTTTATCTTTGCAAGACTTGGAAGAATTCAGCAACAAGTTTAGATTCTTATTCCCATTATAAAACCGACTTAGTGTCCTTTTCATGTCATTAAGTTTCTTAGACAAGTCTAGGCAGTTTGCACATGAAGTAATTCCTTTTAGTTTGCAGTTGGAACAATTTTTAACTTCATGAGATCGTAAAGCATTGTTCAATATAGAAATTTCATTTATAGCATCTTGTAGTTTCTTATCAAGATCATTACAAGTATTACAATTCAAGTCAATTGTAGAACAGCTAGCATCTTTCAAGTTTTTATCATTAAGTGCAGCAAGCTCTTTGTTCTTTTTAATTTCTTCATCAAGTCTATCTAGAGTGGAGGAGTGTGCACTTCTTAATGTGGACAGTTGTTCATAGATTAAGTCACATGAGGAACAAGAATCATCACTAGGAATTAAGGATTTCAACCGATTAATTTCAGATTCTAGTGACTCAATTTTAGCAGCATTGTCCCTAAGCTTTTTGTCCTTTTTCTTGACAATGACAGTGGCACGGGAAATAGCATCACACATTTCATTACATGTTGAACATACCTCATCATCATCACTGTTGTGTTCTGCTTCCTCCTGACTTGATCTTGATTTTGCTTTGCCCGCCATGAAACATATGTTGGCCAGGTCATCATTCTCTTCATCACTTTCAAAGTCTATGTCACTTGAACTGAGCTCTTGAAGTGCGGTGATGAAGCTGTTGATCATCTTGCGTCCTATGGTACCTTTCTTCTTGTTGTTGTTGGAATTTCCAGAGAAGGTTCGGACCTTGCTTTGTTTTTCTTCCCGGGTGGTCGGACCTGAAAGGTTAGGGCATTCTGTACGAAAGTGTCCTGTTTTACCACATTCAAAACAGCGTTGAGGTCCGGAGCTTCCTCTCCTTCTAGTTCTCACATTTTGCAATGCTTTTGAGAATCTAGTAGAGATGAGTGCCAACTCCTCTTCTGGAAATTCTTCGATCTGCTCCAGGGTTAGTGAGGACAACAAAGCAAGAGTATTGCAAGATGATGATTGGCCGGAGCTAGACATATCACGTTGTGAGACAAATGCAATAGACTTGTTTGGGTTCTTACGTGCTAGGATGTCAATTTCATGAGTTTTTAGTTTAGAATAGAGTACATCTAATGTAAGAGAACTCATGACAGTTGATTCACGAATGGATGTTACTTTCATCTCCCAAACTGACATGTCTAATGCACTAAGAAGTTGTCTAGCATTCTCAGCATCAGAAAAATTTACATTGACACTACGTAAGTTGCTGAGAATTTTATTGAAACGAGCAAAAAGGTCATCGATAGACTCACCTGGTTGCATCTCAAAACGCATATATTCCTTTTTGAACATATCTTGTTTTACCTCCTTGATAGTGTTGGAGCCTTCATGATAATCACAGAGAGCTCTCCAAACATCGTATGCTGACCGGAGGTGTGCGACACGATCAAAGTCGCTCTGAGTGAGTCCTTGGATGATCAAGTTTCGGGCTTTGTTGTTATTGTCGACGTCCCGGAGGTTCGTAGCCGTAACTTGATCGTTAGGTGGGACTTCATAAGGTTTGTATACCTTTTCCCATATTGCGAAGCCTTGCGCCTGGATGAAGGCCTCCATGCGTGCCTTCCAAACCTGGAAATCAATGCCAGAAAACACACAAGGTTTGGCGGAGTACTTCTCCATGATGATTAGTCAAAAACACGTGCAAATCTCAAAGATTAGAGCAACCTGGCTCTGATACCAATTGTAGGATCGAAGAGCACGTGAAAAGCTACCAGAGGGGGGGGGGGGGTGAATGGTAGATTTAAAAATCTTACGCAGCGGAAACCATTAAACCCCAAACCCTTTCGGCAAAAAACAATCTGTTTAAAGAAATCTTATATGAGACTAATCTAAACGTGTTTCACCATAATAAGTGATATATATCAAAGAGAATCAAGTCACGAAGACAACACAAAAAGAATTACTCAAATCCGTCGAGAACAACTCAAGTTATGATAAAAAAATCAAACACTGGTCAATCTGACCTACCCGAGAAAAACAGTTTCTGGAGTGCTGCAAATAAACTCGTGTAGATCAAAAACCACAAATCCAATGACCGTGAAATTTTGACAGATGATAGACAATCAAGTTTTGAAGACAACCCAAAAAGAATCACGTCAATTGGATCAGTAAAACTCGAGTTATGATTAAACCACCGACGAAAGGTAGTGCTGTCCAGAAACTCGACGAGTAAAACTTGTCTGGAACAAGTCGGACGAACAAGGCACAAAAGTTCCTTCAAACTATGAATTTTATTCAATAGAACACAAGAGGAACAGCCCCCAAAGTCGTCTACCTCGAGCTTTGGCCTTCCCTTGCTTATATAATCAGCCCTTAGACCAACCCAATACAACTAGGACTCCAATCCTTATCCGATCACAATCGGAACTTCCATAACTGCTCAAGATTCTTCTATACGCAGATAGAAGCAATCTTAAGACTTCCAAACACCTTAGGAACGTATCCCACATTCCTAAACAACTCAAATTCGTGACACACACGAAATCCTAACATAACCAACTCGATATTTCCATACCGAGCCATAACCGACTTAGCTAGCAGCCTAAGTCTTCAACTGATATGATCCGATCCTTCCGATCAGATCTTCCTTCCATAATCCGTCTCTAGAAGCATATTGCCACGTCATGCACCTCATGCATACGTGCGAACACCTTCCTTTGACCTTCATATGCACTGTCCTTGATTCAATCATCCTGCACGACCTCCTGACCCGCTCAACCACAGTTCCTCCCGAACTTGGTTGTTGGAACCTCATCTCCTCCTGAGACTAGTCCAATGGATCCCGTCACCAGCCATGACTTGAACTCAAGCAACACCTGCACATGAACAAACAAACAATCCATACGAGCCCAAGTCCTCGACTTGACTCACATTAGTTCCAAACACAACACCTTACGTGAGAACCTCACATAAGCATGTTGCAAAACCACAGTAGAAACGATATCAACCGTATCATCCAAAACGCACCAAAAACTTAGCAAATGAAAACTAAGCAATCTTTACAATCAAGTAAAGCAAATACAAAACATTGCAAATGCAAAGCAGAAGTACTGCGGTCAAGTTCCGGACCTTGCCAGAGCAACCCGGAGCTTGAGCCGGAGCTAACAAGAGCTAGTAGAACCTAGCGCCGGAGCTTACCAAAACTAGTAGATCCTGGATCCGGAGCTTACCAAAACTAGTAGATCCTGGATCCGGAGCTTGCCAAAACTAGTCGGAACTAGTCAACCCAAAACCCGGAGCTAGACAAAATACGTCGGAGCTTAGCATCCCGGAGCTAACAAAAATATGTCGGAGCTATCAAATATATGCCGGAGCTAAAGATAAAGCTCACCGGAGCTAACTAAAGCTAGTCGGACCTTGCCAAGAAGTCGGACCTAGCATCTAACGTAGCCGGAGCTACCCAAAACAAGCCGGACCTACCATCGGACCTTGTTGTAGCTCGGAGCTAGAGTCGGACCTTGATAAAAAGGTGTTTTTGGTGATATTCAAAACTTTTATCATCAAAACAAAGTGTATTCACTACAAACCAATGTATTCAGCACACATAGGTCTTACACATAAGAATAACAAGGGAAGGATTACCTTTGTGAAGGGAGGACCCTCACAACCTGGTAACTCAAAAATTAAGAACCTGAACTCTCATGAACACCGGACTAGTCCGGTTGTGGTCCGGACAAGTCCGGTCATCCGGAAAAGTCCGGTCACCCAGACTAGTCCGATCCATAAACAACAGCAACTTTTGTTCAAAACCTTTGATGCCTCTTATGTATTAATGAGAAACAATCTTGGTAAAGTTTATGCTTATTATGCTGGGCCACGCCATGGGAACACAAAATCCCATGTGTGGGTGCCCAAATGTATTATAACTAACCTCCAAGGACCCAAGCAAGCTTGGGTACCTAAAACCAAGGCATAATTTGTTTCTGCAGGCCTATTCCTCCGATGGATCCAAATGGGTGCTAGACAGTGGATGCACCAACCACATGACCGGAGAAAGGAGGATGTTCATGGAATATGAAGATGATCAACAAATCAACGAGGGCAACCACTCAGGGGGAGAAGAAAATGATCACCAACACACAACTCTCCAAGTGCCACACCCAAGAGTACACCAATGCATTGAAAGGGATCACCCAATCGACAACATCATCGGTGACATCCAAAAGGGAGTAACCACTAGATCTCGTATAGCTAATTTTTGTGAGCATTACTCGTTTGTCTCCTTTTTGGAACCACGCAGGACTGAGGATGCATTGAAGGATCCGGACTGGGTGGTGGCAATGCAAGAAGAGTTGAACAACTTCAAGAGAAATGAGGTTTGGGAACTTGTGGCAAGACCCAATGCAAATATAGTGGGCACCAAGTGGGTCTTCCGCAACAAGCAAGACGAACACGGAGTGGTGACAAGAAACAAGGCACGACTTGTGGCCAAAGGTTACTCACAAGTCGAAGGTTTGGATTTCGATGAGACTTTTGCTCCAGTAGCTAGGCTTGAATCAATTAGAATATTACTTGCATATGCTACTCACCATGATTTCAACCTGTATCAAATGGACGTGAAAAGCGCCTTCCTCAATGGACCGACCAAGGAAGAGGTGTACGTGGAGCAACCACCCGGGTTTGAAGACAAAGAGTTCCCCGACCACGTATATAAACTGCGTAAGGCTCTCTATGGCCTCAAACAAGCTCCTAGAGCTTGGTATGAGTGTCTTAGAGATTTATTAATTGATAATGGTTTTCAAATTGGCAAAGTAGATTATACATTATTCATAAAGAATCTAGATAATGATCTTTTTATTTGCCAAATCTATGTTGATGATATAATTTTTGGGTCAACTAACCAATCCTTCTGTGAAGAATTTAGTAGAATTATGACAGACAGGTTTGAAATGTCAATGATGGGAGAATTGAAGTACTTCTTGGGATTCCAAGTGCGGCAACAAAGGGAAGGAACATTCATAAGCCAAACCAAGTACACGCAGGACATACTCAAGAAGTTTGGCATGGACAAGGCAAAGCCCATAAAGACTCCCATGGCTACGAATGGCCACTTGGATCTCAATGAAGATGGACCGAGCGTCGACCAAAAGGTATATCGCTCCATGATTGGATCTTTACTCTACTTATGTGCATCTAGGCCAGATATTATGTTGAGTTTATGTTTGTGTGCAAGATTTCAAGCCAACCCTAAGGAATGTCACTTGACAGCCGTAAAAAGAATCTTGAGATATTTAGTTCATACACCCAACCTTTGTCTTTGGTACCCAAAAGGCTCCAAATTCAATCTCATTGGTTACTCCGATGCAGATTATGCCGGGTGCAAAGTCGATAGAAAAAGCACCTCTGGCACATGCCAATTCCTAGGAAGATCTTTGGTTTCTTGATCATCTAAGAAACAAAATTCCATTGCATTATCCACAGCTGAAGCGGAGTATGTTGCAGCCGGGAGTTGTTGTGAACAACTCCTTTGGATGCGACAAACTCTAAGGGATTACGGTTACAATAAGAACCGTATTCCTCTCCTTTGTGATAATGAGAGTGCCATTAAAATAGCCCACAATCCAGTTGAGCACTCTAGGACTAAACACATAGACATAAGACATCATTTCTTGAGAGACCATTCCATGAAAGGAGACATAACTATCTCACATGTCAACACCCAAAAACAATTGGCCGACATATTCACCAGGCCACTTGATGAAAAGCATTTTTGCGAACTCCGAAATGAGCTAAATATTCTTGATTCTCGGAGTGTGGCTTGAAAAGTTGCATACCTGTATGATTGCTTCAAAAATGTTGATTGAATTGTGAAAATCATCCCTCTCCATTTTTCTCTCGAAAAACTATGTCAATTATTAGATCTTGATGAATTTTGATCATTGTATGATTGTTGTATGCTTACTGGTCAAATTCATCAAGATTACTTGAATTGTTCTGCCTCTATATTCTCTATTATTGAACCTTCAAATATATATGAATGGGCTATGCAATTCTTTCCTGGTGACCACGGACTAGTCCGTGGTTACTCGGACTAGTCCGCCCATGCAGACTAGTCCGCAGAGTGCCGGTTAGGCCGGACTAGTCCGATAGACCACGGACTAGTCCGATATAGGTCTCTGGATGACTTCGGACTAGTCCGGTCATGTCCGGACTTGTCCGATTTTTCGTGTCCATAACCCTAGCCGCCACCAAACCCTAATCTCCTCACCCTCACATTCGCTCTAGGCTTCCACTCTCTTGGGCTCGAGCTCCCAAGGCGATCTTTTGCATCCTCCGTCGAAAAGCCACTCATTTGGGCGGAGATCAAGCTTGAAGACTTGGGGATTGAAGCTAGCGGACTAGTCCAGCCTCCAACCCCCAAAACTTCGAGCCTCCATCGATTTCTTAGGTAAAAATCTTCAAAATCCTAGAAATCGTGTTTTTTTTTTCAATTGTTGATCGTTTGGCCTAGAACCCTTCACTAGTTACATGTTTAGTTGATGTACTACGTGTATGCTAGACTAGATTTGCATTAGGGATTGTATCCTGTCCAATCTGTTAGGTTTTTGAGGATGAACACCGGACTAGTCCGGTCCATGCACAGACAAGTCCGATGTTTCTGAACCTGAAACCTAATTCCTTAATTCCTTAATGCCATCCATTGCTATCTTGTCTTACATATGCCTTGTATAACTTGTCATTATTCTTGCTCAATCATTCTCAGATCATGTCGAGCTCCGACAACGAGATCTCTGACTTTGAGGCCGAGTTGGACCACGAGGTGGCACCTCGGTCCTCGGCGGGTCTTGGCAAGAAACGCCAAGAAAGACCTTCCAAGCCTGCTACCTTCCCTCCCCAGGTTCGGAGGAAGGTCTATATCAAGATGCCCGCCTCGAAGGCTGCTACGTCTTCAAGCGGCCTTCGTCAAGCAAAGGGAAAGGGCAAGGTAGTCGCAACGGGGCCAGTTGGGCCCTTGAAGCTTCATGCTCCCAGAGAAGGGGTTCAGGACCCCAATGAAGAGAAATTCAATGGGAAAGGCAGCGATGTGGCAGCCAAGCTAAGAAGCATTGATTGCTATGGAAGGTTAAAGCAGGCAGCTGATGGAAGGTTTTGGTCAAACTTCCATGCAGATTTCTACAGGCTGGTTTACCTGCCGGTGCAGACTCCGGTGGTGCGTAGTCAGTGGATTGACTGGGCCCACCTAGAGAAGAAGAAGTTCTCAGCTTTTGATGAGGTCATTGCTGCAGCAGAAAGGCATGGTCTGAAGGATCTGTTTGCCTTCAGACACAATTGGAATGATGAAGTGATTGCACAATTCTATGCAACGTGCCACTTCTCGAGTGAAGATGAAGAGAGTGTGACTTGGATGACCCATGGATCCAAGTACTCCATCACTCTGGAGGATTTTGCAAGCTTGCTCCATTTAGACTCTGCTGGTCATGACCACCTGATCATCCACAACATAGGGGTCATTGAGAGGGACAAAATGAAGTTCTTGTATGAGCCCAACTCTAAGTATGTTCCTCCCTCCACAAATAACATGAAGCCCTTCTTTGTGGTTCTGAACAGAGTTCTCCGGAAGACCATTGCCCCCAAGGATGGGGATGCAGGGAGTGTACAGGGCTACCTCCGGACTCTAATGAGGGTCATATGCAAGAAGAGACAGTTTGATGTTGCAGATTACATATGGAACGACATGGTCAACATCTCAAGCACCCCCAACCGGTCCTGTGGCTATGCTACCTACTTGATGTTCATGATTGAGAAGGTCACAGGAATAGAATTCGTGAAGGATGTAGAGCACACTCCCCTGAGGCCTCAGAAGCCTCAACCTGTGAGTGTCCAGGCTGCTTCCTCGCCGGCCTCAATTCCTGAGGCACCGGCAAGAGAAAGAGATGCTGCTAGGGCTCCTCCCCCCTCCAGGGAAGCCCCTCTGAGAGGATCCGCCAGTGGGATCCTCAAATACTTGTCCGCGATATTCTCCTCCTGCAAGAAGACTGAAGTAAAGCTTCATAAACTAAATCAGAAGAGGAAGGAGGATATGAGATATATCAAAGCCAATGTGAAGCAACTGAGTGAAAAGCTGGAGATCAACCCCATTGGATCTCCAGTAATTTCTGAATATTCTGATCTTGACATCTCCGAGCTCGGGCCCTTGTCCCCCTCCGAGCTTGCCTATTTTGGCATTGGGGGCTCGAACAGCTCCGCTCCTCCTCCTCCCTCTCCTCCTCGTCAAGCGGAGAGCGAAGAAGACGAAGAAGATGACGAGAGGACAGACAGCGAAGAGTGAAGAACCTAGGACCTTCCTCTCTCTCTTTTTGGTGTCTTGATGCCAATGGGGGAGAGATTGAGGGGGAGTCAAGTCTTAGCTTTAGCTGTAATAGGATGCGAGGAGAATGCGAGGAGAGAGCCTTCTCTGTACTTTTATTTGTGATTGTAATAGTTTAACACTGTTTTCATATTAAGTTTGGTCTTGTGATGAATTGCTTTATTTGTGAGTATGTGATGAAAACTGCATTTTTGCTCCTGGAATGTCATATGCACTTGGTATCGGTTGATTAATGTAAATTATGTCATTCTCAATGTATTCATGCACTTAGTATGCATCCCACCATAAAGAATGCACATATGGATAATTCTCTTGCTGCTTGATGTATTTTTGAGTCATATGTGCATACTTTATGAAAATCTCATTTTTTGCCTTATTTTGTGAAATCTCAATTGGTTGTCATCAATCACCAAAAAGGGGGAGATTGAAAGTGCATCTAGGACTCCCTTGTGGGTTTTGGATGATTTATGACAAGCAATTGGTATCCTAATCCTTTTGTTGAGATGAATGCAGGCAAATAATGAAAAATGAGCAAAATGCCAAAAAGAAGGGAAATGAGAAGCAAAGTGAATTTGAGCTCAAGGAGAAGAAAATAGTAGATTATTATGTATGGAGTGTGTTAAGGAAACACACCCAAGAGCTCAATAACTTTCAAGCACACACACTCAATGCACAAAGTTATACAGGACCGAACTAGTCTGATATCAGCTGGACTAGTCCGATATCACTTTCTGCACAAAATCGGACAATTCCGTTGTGATCCGGACTAGTCCGATATCTTTTTGATCCACTCCGGACTAGTCCTCCCCAATGCAGACTAGTCCTCAACACAATGCACAAGTCACACAAAATCGGACAAGTCCGTTGTGATCCGGACTAGTCCGATATTCTTTCTGATCCACTTCGGACAAGTCCGGTGTCTACACGGACTAGTCTGATATACACACTGATCTAAATCGGACAAGTCCTCCAAGTGCGGACTTGTCATCCTAAACACTTAGGGTTTCATATGTCCGGACAAGTCCGATGGCAATCGGACTAGTCCGAAGATTTCCAGTAGTGAAATCGGACAAGTCCATTTTCAACCGGACTAGTCCAATGTTCCTGGACACTTAGGGTTTGCTACACACAGCACACCGGACTAGTCCGGTGACCACCACGGACTAGTCTGATCTTTCAGAATCCTAACGGTCACTTTTAGAAACCCTATATAAATAGAGGTGCGCGGCCCACTTTTACAATCTCTCGAACCCTAGCGCCATCACACCTCCCAAGAGACTCAAAAACCACCTCTCTCCACGAAATTAAGTGCAAAATCGATCAATCTATTGAAGATCACTTCTAGATCATTGGAGAGACACTTGGCACACATCATTGAGCTCTTGGTTTGATTCTCTAACACACTCTTGCGTTTCAATTTGTAATTTTCGAGTGTGTTATTGGTGGCTTTGTAAGTTGTAATCAAGGGAGCTCTCAACGTGTGAGAACGCCGGTTATTTACCCTTTGTGATTAGTGGAAGAAGATTGGCCTTCGTGGCGATCCGACGAGGGAAGGGTTGGAGAAGACCCGATCCTTTTGTGGGCTCCTCAACGTGGGCGTAGGTTGCCTTCATGGTAGCCGAACCACGGGATAAATCGTGTGTCTTGTCCTTTTGCATTCTTCATCTTAATTGATAAACTTAATCTAGGGTTTGATTCACTTTGTTCAATTTGAGTTAAATTGTTGAACAAGAGCCTTAATTGTAATAGAATTTGACATACAACTATTAAACTGTCATTCAAGTTTATATTTCCGCTGCAAACATTAACGAATCAATCAAATTGACTGAACTTGATCAACTTAGCCCGTGAAAACCGGACTAGTCCGCACTTTACTGGACTAGTCCGATATCTCTGGTATTGACTTTGTTGTTGAGTGTTACAGGAACCGAGAAAATTCAAAAAGGCCTATTCACCCCCCCCTCTAGGCCTACATTCAGATCCACCAATGCGTGGAGGGAGGATTGACTCCTCAGGCGGTATTTTGCAATTTCTTGGTCAACAGGTGGGCGCCGCTGAAGAGGAGGGAGAAACTCGCTTGGGCCCTCAATAGCGTGATGGACGACGACCGGGTTGAGACTGGGTTGAAGTCCAACATGGTGGGGAAAACCTTGGAGTTCACCTCAAGAAGTTCCAGCACGACATCGACGTCGACGGTGATGATTTGACTCCCCCGTCAGCCTTTCTCCCTCTGAACGTGGAAGTGGAGTTCAGCAGGGAGCTCCGGCAAAAGATGCCCGTACTTGACGACCTTGGTGTCGTCGAGAGAAGATCAACCACCCGGGTGGCGATCCCCGGAATGCCCGAAGATGGCTTTGTCCCTGCCCCAAAGCCGAGGGTCGAGGTCGTCGGCAAGGGCAAGGAGCTGGAGGATGAACCCTAGGGTCGGAAGAGGAAGCTGTAGTATGCCGATGGAAGGTCCGTCAGGCCCGCTACTTCCGCCTCGGCTCCTTCTCCCCAGAGGGGAAGGTCTTCTACAACCGTGGCGACTGTTCCCGTGATGGGGTCCTCCCAGAACGCGACTGTTCCCACGGTGGGGTCCTCCCGAAGCGCGTCTGTTCCCGCAGTGGGGTCCTCCCGAAGCGCGTCTGTTCCCGCAGTGGGGTCCTCCTGGGGTGTTAGCTCTGGGCGCGCGACTCCAGCACCTGGGCCGGTGGAGGTCTCCAGGTCCGGAGGTTCTTCCCGATCGAGGAGAGCCTCGACTCGGGAAACGCCCGTGGCCGCGACAAGTTCCAGGGGGCCTTCCGGAGCTTCCGCGCCGGTTATGACCAGCCCAGAACGCCCACGAAAAAGGTTCCGCGCAAGATGGTGCGGAAGCCTCCCAAGGTAATTTTTAATCTCTACCTTAGATAGTTGTTTTAATTGTAGCAACTATTTTTTAATTTTCTTCGTTCGTCATCTGCAGCGTCCCCAAGAAGGGGAGCCTGAACCTTGCGGACCTTCCGGGAAAGGTCTGCCTGTTCTCCCGAAGGAGCTACCCGACTCTGTACAATGACGCTATAACATACATCATATGTAACTACAGACTCACCAACATGATATTAAGTGTATAACTTACGGAGGTGCTAAATGTTCCAAGGATTAGGGAGCGGTGTCCCATCCTCGGTTGCCAAGCGAACGTATCCGAGACAGGATACTTTGATCACTCGAAAGGGTCCTTCCCAGCTAGGGGGAAGTTTGTTTAACCCTTCTCGAGTTTGTATTATCAGTAGCACCAAATCGTCTTCCTTGAGCTGTCGGTTATGCACATGCATTTGGTGATAGCGCTGGAGCGCTTGGCGGTATCGTGCATTTCGAACAGCTGCTTGGCACCTTCCCTCTTCAACGAGGTCAAGGTCTTCACGCCGGAGCTGGTCCTGCATGGCTTCGTTGAAGGTCCGGACCCCGAGTGACCCCTAGGTTATTTCCGGAGGAAGGACTGCTTCACCTCCGTACACCAGGAAGAAAGGTGTCTCTCTAGTTGACCGGTTTGGAGTTGTCTTGTTTGCCCACAAGGTGGGCGGAAGCTCTTCAATCCAGTTGGCTCCATGTTTTTTCAGGCGCTCATATGTGCTTGTCTTGAGTCCTTTTAGGATTTCTGCATTTGCTCTCTCAGCTTGGCCATTGCTTGCCGGGTGAGCTACAGAAGTGTAGCTGACTTGATTGCCGAGGTCTTCGCAATATCCTTGGAATGTAGAGCTTGTGAATTGCGTCCCATTGTCCGTTATGATCTTGTTTGGGACTCCAAATCTGCATACTATGGACTGCAAGAAATTGATAGCTGATTGCTTGTTTATTGTCACAACTGGAGTTGCTTCCGGCCACTTGGTGAACTTGTCGATGGTAACGTACAGGAACTTGTAACCTCCAATGGCTCTTGGGAAAGGTCTCAAGATATCCATCCCCGACACTACGAATGGCCATGTAGGAGGGATCATTTGTAAGGGTTGAGATGATGTGTGAATTTGCTTCGCATGAAACTGGCATGCTTCGCATTTCTTCACTAGATCAGTTGCATCCTGGTGTGAGACCTATGTGTGCTGAATATATTGGCTTTGTCAATAAAAGTTTTGAATGCTGCGGTAACATACTTTTTAGCAAGGTGAGACTCTAGCTCCGAGCGTCTGCAAGGTCCGATGTAAGATCCGACTTGCTTTGTCTAGGTCCGACATTTTTTTGGGTAGCTCCGATGAGCTTTGTCTTTAGCTCCGGCATGTCTTTGATAGCTTCGGCATATCTTTGTTAAACTCTGATATGTTTTGCTAGGTCCGACTTATGTTGGTTAGCTCCGACATGTTTTTCTAGCTCCGACTTTGAGATGACTAGTTCTGACTAGTTTTGGTTAGCTCCGGCGCTAGGTCCGACTAGCTTTGGTAAGATCTAGCGCTAGGTTGTACTAGCTTTGATAAGCTCCAGCTCAGGCTCCGGTTAGCTTTGGCAAGGTTTGGAGCTTGATCGTAATGTTCCAAATTTTCATGTGAAATGTTTCAAACTTGCTTTATATTCTTGGAAAGATTGCTTAGTATTCATTTGCTATGCTTTTGGTAAGTTTTGGTTGATATGGCTGATATCGTTTTGATATGCTTTGCAACATGCTTATGTGAGGTGCTCACGTAATGTGTTGTGTTAGGAACTGACTTGAGTCAAGTCGTTGACTTGGGCTCGTAGGGATTGGTTGTTTGTTCATGTGCACGTGTTGCTTGAGTTCAAGTTATGGCTGGTGACAGGATCCTTTGGACTAGTCTCAGGGAGGAGATGAGGTTCCAACAACCAAATTCAAGAGGAATTGTAGTTGAGCGGGTCAGGAGGTCGCACAGGATGATTGAATCAAGGGCAGTGCATATGAAGGTTACTGGACGTCGAAGGAAGGTGTTCGCACATATGCATGCGGTGCATGACGTGGCAACATGGTTCCGAAGATGGGTTATGGATGGAAAGATCTGGTTGGAAGGATCGGATTGTATCGGTTGATGAATTTGGCTGCGGCAGAGTCGGTTATGGCTCGGTATGGAAAGTATCAAGTTGGTTATGATAGGATTTCGTGTGGGTCACAAATTTGGTTTGTTTTAGGAATGTGGGATATGTTCCTAAGGTGTTTGGAAGTCTTAAGATTTCTTCTATCTGCGTATAGAAGAGTCCTAAGTAGTTATGGAAAGTTTCGATTCGTGAACGGAGTAGGATTAGGGTCCTGATTTGAGTTGAGTTGTCTTTCAAGCTGGTTATATAAGCAAGGGAGGCCAGAGCTCGTGGTGCACGACTTTGGGGATGTTCCTCTTGTGTTCTATTGAATAAAATTTGTAGTTTGATGGAACTTCTGTGCCTTGTTCGTTCAACTTGTTCCAGACAAGTTTTACTCATCGAGTTTCTGGACAGCACTACCTTTCGTCGGTTGTTTTATCATAAATCAAGTTTTATAGATCCAATTGATGTTATTCTTTTTGGCTTGTCTTCAAAACTTGATTATCAATCATCTTTAAAAATTTCACAGTCATTGGATTTGTGGTTTCTGATCTACACGAGTTTCTTTGCAGCAGTCCAGAACTGTTTTTCTCAGGTAGGACACATTGACCTTGTTCGATCTTTCGATCATAACTTGAGTTTCTCTCGACGGATTTGAGTGATTCTTTTTTTGTTTCTTTGTGACTTGATTATCTATGATATATATTACTTTTTTCATGGTCAAACACGTTTTGATTAGTTTCACACACGATAGATCGTTTTTCTACCGAAGGGGTTGGGATTTAATTGTTGACGCTGCGTAAGATTTTTAAATCTACCATTCACCCCCCTATAGTAGATTTTCACGTGATCTTTGATCCTACAATTGGTATCAGAGCCACGGTGCTCTAATAATTGTGTCTGCACGTGTTTTTGACTAATCATCATGGAGAAATACTCCGCCAAACCTTGTGTGTTTGCTGGTATTGATTTTCAGGTTTGGAAGGCACGCCTGGAGGCTTTCATCCATGCGCAAGGCTTCGCAATATGAGAGAGGGTGTACAAGCCTTACGAAGTGCCACCAAACGATCATGTTACGGCTACAAACCTAAGGGATGTCGACAACAACAACAAAACCCAAAACTTGATCATCCAAGGACTCACCAGAGCGACTTCGACCGCGTTGCGCATCTCCGGTAGGCATACGATGTATGGAGAGCACTTTGTGACTATCACGAAGGATCCAATACGATCAAGGATGTAAGGCAAGACATGTTCAAGAAAGAATACATGTGCTTCGAGATGCAACCCGGTGAGTCCAATGATGATCTCTTTGCTCGCTTTAACAAAATTCTTAGTAGCTTGTGTAGTGTCAACGTTAATTTTTCTGATGCTGGAAATGCTAGGCAACTTCTTAGTGCATTAGACATGTCAATCTGGGAGATGAAAGTTACATCTATCCGTGAATCTACTGTCATGAGTACACTTACTTTAGATGTGCTTTACTCTAAACTCAAAACTCATGAAATTGACATCTTATCACGTAAGAACCCAAATAAGTCTATTGCATTTGTCTCACAATGTGATATGCCTAGCTCCGGCCAATCATCATCATGCAATACTCTTGCTTTGTTGTCCTCACTAACTCTGGAGCAGATCGAGGAATTTACAGAAGAGGAGTTAGCACTAATCTCTACTAGGTTCTCAAAAGCATTGCAAAATGTGAGAACTAAAAGGAGAGGAAGCTCCGGACCTCAACATTGTTTTGAATGTGGTAAGACAGGACACTTTTGTACATAATGCCCTAACCTTTCAGGTCCTACTACCCATGAAGAAAAATAGAACAAGGTCAAGACCACCTCTGGAAACCCCAACAAGAAAAAGAAGGGTACTATAGAACGCAAGATGATTAACAGCTTCATCACTGCACTTCAAGAGCTCGGTTCAAGTGATGTAGACTTTGAAAGTGATGAAGATGATGACGATCTAGCCAACTTATGCTTCATGTCAGACAAAACAAGATCAAGATCAAGTCAGGAGGATGCAAAACACAATAGTGACGACGATGAGGTATGTTCTACCAGTAATGAAATGTGTGATGCAATTTCTCGTGCAACTATTATTGTTAAGAAAAAGGACAAAAATCTTAGGGATAATGCTGCTAAAATTCAATCACTAGAATCTGAAATCAACCATTTGAAAACCTTGATTCCTAGTGATGATTCTTGTCCCTCAGGTGATTTAATCTATGAACAATTGTCCACACTAAGAACTTCACACTCCTCCACTCTAGATAGACTTCAACATGAAATTGAAAAGAACAAAAAACTTGCTGCACTTGACATTGGAAACTTATAATATGCTTCTTGTTCTACAATTGATTCGCATTGTTCTAGTTGTGATGATCTTGAAAAGAAACTAAAAGTTGCTAGGAATGAAATTTCAATATTGAATAATGCTTTATGTTCTCATGAAGTTAAATATTGTTCCAATTGCAAATTAAAAGGAAAAACTTCATGTGAAGATTGCTTTGATTTGTCCAATAAACTTGATAACATGCACAAGACATTAGTTCGGTTTTGTAATGGAAATAAGAACATAAACTTGCTGCTGAATTCTTCCAAGTCTTGCAAAGATAAAACTGGTTTAGGTTTTGATTCTCATGCTCATGCTAAGGCACATCCACCTAAAATCGTAAAGTCATTAGGAAGTGGTTTGATTCAAACAGTTCCTAAACAAAAAGAAGTGGTTTTCAAATCCGCAGGGGTGTTGTCTCATTCGGTTTCAAATAAAAATGTTGTTTGCTCATCTAGACATGAACACAAAGTTAAATTTCATTGTACCTACTGTGGTAGAGATGGTCATGTCATAGATTTTTTTATAGACTAGCTAAACAACAGAAAAGGGAAAGAATGATTGCTAGATCTCATAACTTTCATGCCAAATTTGTTGCACATATTAAAATGAATGCCAGGAACATGCAACTTGCTGTTATGAGTCAGAAACATTCAAAGTTTACCTCCGGACCTTTTGTTTTTGCCTCCGGAGCTACTGATTTTTGTGCTACTCAAGTAACATCTTATAAGTCAGTAGTTAAGAGTAAAAAACCTCAAACTTTGACTCGTCAACCTGCTGTTTTATCTCAGCTTTTGCGTGTTTTTCTTGCTGCACGTCGTGTGACTCAGTGTTGGATTCCTAAATGCGTTTTGACTAACCCCAGCATTGAGTCATCGACGTATCGTGCTTCTATGTAGGTTACATGTTTGAGGAAGGAGAACATTTGGATTGTGTATTCAGGTTGCTCACGCCACATGACCGGTAACAAAGATTGGTTCTCCTCCCTCTCTTTTGTGTCACGTGTACACTACAGGAATCGCGATAATAGACGACGGCCATGAACCGTCGTCTATAAGGACGAAACCGTCGTCTATAAGTTATAGACGACGGTATATACTTATAGACGACGGTTCTCGGCCGTCTACTATTATTTGTCGTCTATAAACCTATAGATGACGGTTACCGTCGTTAATTAACTAATTGACGCTGGCCAACCTTAGCTGTCGTCATTAAATTAGCCCCGTCCACGTGTCAGCGTGGAAACCTTATTGACGACGGTCGTCGCTCAACCGTCGTCTATAAGGACAATTATTGACGACGGTTTGCTTTTAACCCGTCGTCTATAAGCCCCTAGAGACGACGGTTTCCTAGGACCATCGTCTCTAATAGTTCCTTATAGACGACGGCCCCAGAATAACCGTCGTCTATTATTTATACTTTTTTTTTTAAAAACCAGAAAACATATATTACTCAGATTTCACAGATATTACATTTCACAGATCACAAACAACACACTATCAGACACTATCTCAAAAACAGATTCGCGATTACACTTGTCATGTTCAAAGTAGAAGTCTGACTCCAACATTATGGTTTTATTTTCCAACCTCCCGCAGCCTTGCCTTGCCCCTGCTTCAAAGCAACAACAAAAAGTTCATAATCAGCAACAGGTAAACTACCAGCTAATAATCAGCATAAGCATAAGAAACTTGAGAGTTGGTTGTCTGATTAAACAGCAAAGTCTGATATAAACAGACTTTGTAGAAACAGCATAGCATCAATAAGATCTATCCATGCTCAGAACGAAAGTTCCCGAAACATGCAGTTTTCTAATAACGCGACAGCATATCGAAGCAAGTTGATGTCCTAGTTTTTCTCTGAATAACGAACGACAGAAATTCACACTTGGCATTTTTCTTCTCAGACATTATCCTTTCCTGTATATGTTATGAGCTTCACTTACATTTGCTGTACAATCAAAATTATACACGTTGCATGATAAAAACTCCTTTTCAGTGTATTTCAGTGAACTCCCTAACGAAGCAGCTTTCAACCATGAGATGAGTCTCAGTTAATCCAGGGTTTAATACAAACTCCATGGTGGCATTTGTTCTAGGATTTTTGCATGCTTCTGAGATTTAAACTTTGCTCTACTTCAGACCCAAGACATGCCAAGTATGATTCAATGGATATGTCAGGTTGTAGAAAGTAATTAGTCCTGGTGGCAAGGTACCCAAAGCAAGTTGATGTTCATACTGATTTTTAACTGCATTTATTTGCTTTTGAATGCTGTATTTACTCTGAGCTTGTTTTAAATGAGCAAACATTGGTTTCAAGTCACTGATGAATGAAAATTTGGCTGCCACGATATGAAAAAACTATACAGTCAGACCTGTGGAGTATCGGGGTCATTTTTTTCCAGTTAGTCACAAGGAAGTTTCCATTTCCAGGGAGTAACTATTACCAGATTTGCTAATTTTAGACAAAACATTCCTATTGAATGTACTGAATAAACACATTAGGCAACACAGGACAAAAACAGCATTGTGTACTTGTTTTTTTCTCAAGTAGTTTTGCTCTCCCTTTTATCCCTAATTCCCTATACAACGATGCAAAGAGACTCGCATTCCATTACATTAGAAACTGTTGAAAGTAAAAACGCGAGAGAGACAAAGACAATGTACAAATGATTCAACCGTGTGTTCATTCATTCATTCATCATATATTTATACATTGTGAAGAGACACATTTGTGAGGAGACATGGCTTTTCGGGTAGGCGGTTAGAACCGCTAGTGACCTTTCAAGTAATCACATGTTAAATGTTTTGTAACACTCCCCCTTGAGCACTTGAATTCCTCTTTGTAGAATGAACTATCTTCGAAAAACCCAATGGGAAAAATCTGAAGATATTTATTTACAATAAAATGCTTGTGTAAAAACTCCTGAAAACTTTTTATAAAACAGGAGAAAACACAGCATATAATGTCATAATTGTTTTCAAATAAAAACTCCTGTGGGGAAAATAAGAAAACAGACATTATCTTGCATTGTCATTGCCTCATTAAAACTTATTGTGAGAAAACTTTTAAGAGTAAAACTCACATAAGAAAAAGAGTACAATTTGATGCTTAATTATCAGGTAGCTCTCGATAAAGCTCCCCCTAAACCTTGTAAATCTCTAAGTCTACGCTTACCAATACCCTTAACACATTTAGAAAATGTGGAGTATGGTAGGGACTTAGTGAATAAATCTGCTAAATTATCACATGACTTAGTTTGTTGGAGATCTATTTCTCCATTTACTTGAAGTTCATGTGGATAAAATAGTTTAGGAGCTATGTGTTTAGTAACATTAGTTTTCACATAACCTGATTGCATCTGATCAATGCAAGCGGCACTATCTTCATAGATAATGGTTGGTGAGTCAATGGGCCCAATGCCACTTGATAGTTGGATATGATTAATCACTCTACGTAGCCAAGCACATTCACGTGCGGCCTCATATAATGCTATGATTTCGGAGTGATTAGAAGACGTAGCAATTAGAGTCTGTTTAGAAGACTTTCATGAAATTGCCGTCTGTCCGTGTAGGAACACGAAACCAGTTTGTGATCTACCGTTGTGTGGATCACTTAAATAACCCGCATCGGCATAGCTGATGAGGTTTAGATCTTGTTTCTTTGGAAATAAAAGTCCAAGATCTTGTGTACCTTGAAGGTACCTTAATACATTCTTTACTCCATTCCAATGTCTCATTGTAGGAGCATTACTATATCTTGCTAATAAATTAACTGCGAAAGCAATATCGGGTCTTGTATTATTTGCAAGATACATAAGTGCACTAACAGCACTAAGGTATGGGTATTCAGAACCCAACACCTCTTCTCTGTCTTGGAATGGCCGAAATGGATCTGTATCCCTTTCTAAGCCTCTTACTACCATAAGAGTTTTAGATGGATATGCTTTGTTCATATTGAATTTCTCCAATACTTTTTGAACATAAGCTGATTGGTGTACGAGAATGCCCGTATGAAGGTGCTTGAGTTGTATACCCAAGCAAAATTTAGTTTTACCTAAATCCTTCATCTCGAACTCCTTTTTAAGATGATTTTGCGCCTCTTTAATGTCATTCTCAGTGCCAATGATATTTAAATCATCAACATATACTGATATGATACAAAAACCAGTTGAGGATCTTCGAATGAAGACACAAGGGCAATCATCATTAGTAGAGTAGCCTTTGTTTAAAAGGAACTCCTTCAGTCGGTTATACCACATCCTTCCAGACTGTTTCAAGCCATATAATGACTTGTTCAGTTTAACACAAAACATGTTGTGATCTACTTTTCCATTCGGTATGGGTATCCCATCGGGAACCTTCATATAAATATCCGAATCTAGTGACCCATATAAATATGCAGTCACGACATCCATCAACTGCAAAGATAGATGTTTTTGTGTTGCCAGTGATATCAAGTATCAGAAAGTTATTCCATTCATAATAGGAGAATATGTTTCATTAAAATCAATGACGTGTCTCTGCGTGAACCCTTGTGCAACTAGTCTTGCCTTGTATCTCACAACCTCATTGTTTTCATTTCGCTTTCGAATGAAAACCCATTTGAAACCAACAGGATAGGTTCGAGGAGGAGTATGTATTACATTTCCAAATACCTCTCTCTTTTTAAGTGAGTCAAGTTCTGTCTTGATTGCTTCTTTCCATTTGATCCAGTCCGAGCGTTGTTTACACTCTGCCATGGTCTTAGGATCAGGATCTTGGAGAAGATCAGCAATCAAGGTTGAAAAGCATGAGTTGACAACCGTTGTATTACGGTCAAATAATTCTCCAGAACTAGTATAATTGATGGAAATTTCTCTTATTCCCTGTAATTCTTCTTGACTTCCCAACATAGAAGAATCAGGGTTTTCCGATTGTCCAGCCTGCTCTATAGTGCGCGCTTGAGGGCTAGATAAAGGATTTAAAATATTCCTTTTATTTAAGTCAATGTTTTGTTGGCTCGCATTTACTTTCCTCGAGGAAGGTCTAGTCTTCGGACGCTTGCTTGAAGTATCTTTTTCCTTACTTGCTCTCCCCCTTTTCGGAGGTTGAGTGGTTTTTATTGGTACCCCCACTCAGCAAGGTGCATTGACAGCGGGATTCAAAGACTTTGTGATATTATTGTAGTCAGTAAATGCATCTGGCAGGTTACTAGCAAGTTGCTGTAACTCTATAATTTTCTGAACTTGAAGTTCAATTTCTTTTGTACGTGGATCAACATTTGGAATGGAATTGTCATCCCAAATTATTTCTCAGCTTTCATTGGAAAATTTATTATCTCCCCCTAAAGCCGGGAAATGATCCTCATTAAATATACAATCAGCGAACCGGGCCATAAATAAATCTCCTATTAAAGGCTCCAGGTATTTAATAATAGACGGGGATTGATATCCCACGTATATTCCTAATTTCCTGTGAGGGCCCATAGAAGTTCGCTTAGGTGGTGAAATTGGTGTGGATACAGCACAACCAAATTTCCGCAGATGGGAGATATTGGGTTGATCTCCACGTACAAGTTGTAAAGGGGAGGTGGTATGATATGCAGTTGGTCTTAATTGTAGAAGATCAGCAGCGTGTAAAACTGCATGACCCCAACAAGATGTTGGTAAATTGCATCCTTGTAATAATGGCCTAGCTATGAGTTTAACCCTCTTTATTAAATATTTTGCTAAACCATTTTGTGTATGAACATATGGAACAAAATGCTATACTTCAATTCCTTGAGCCATACAATAATCATTAAAGGCTCGAGATGAAAATTCAGCAGCATTGTCCATACGGATACTTTTAATCCTATATTCAGGATAATTTGCTTTTAACCTTATGACTTGTATCATAAATTTGGCAAAAGCATGGTTACGTGTAGATAATAAACACACGTGTGACCATCTAGTAGATACGTATATTAAAACCATGAAGTATCTAAATGGACCACACATAGGTTGTATAGGTCCACAAATATCTCCTTGAATTCTTTCATGGAACTTTAATGGTTCAGCATGGATCTTTAGCGGAGAAGGCCGCAATATCAACTTGCCCATAGCACATGAAGTACACATAAAATCATTAGATTTTGGAAATTTAGAGTTCTTTAAATCATGGCCGGTGCAATTTCCAATAATTTTCCACATCATCCCTATTCCGGGGTGGCCTAGGCGTGAATGCCAGGTCTTGAATGTATCAACATTCTGGAAAATCATCTTGTATGCAACATATGGTACGGGTTTTATGTACGTGTAGTACAGTCCAGATGGAGTAGAAGGAATTCTTTCTCGAACTTCTTGGCCATATTCGGAAGATTTTGAGACAAGAAGAAATTCTTATTTATTCTCTTCATGGGTATGTATATGTAACCCATTCTTCCGAATATCTCTAAAACTTATGAGAGTGCGTGTAGAATCGGGATACAATAAAGCATCCTCGATCATCACTTGTGTCCCATTAGGAAACATAAAGTGGCTCGGCGTCCAGCGATGGTCAAAACATTTCCTGACCTCCTAGTTAGGGTCTGAAAATATTTTGTTTCTCTAAGTATAGAGTTAGTGGTGCAACTATCCACAAGGCACATTTCTTCTTCCATCGGAAACTTCCCGTAAATCTAATATAAGAATAACACAATGAGTTGCATTAAAAATACATTTGTGTACATAAAATATTAGAGTGCTGGATAACCCTAATACAATATAAATATATTTATATTTCAACACACTTTCAATATTTATATGAACTAAAATATGTACATTTCTATGGTAGAAGATCTATAAAAGATCATCGAATACATTGTTCGAATTGTATTCCACCATAGTGTTGTCCATGTCCATGTTGTCATCATCATTCAACGTTGATTTGTCATTTCTAGGGTTTTGATCCTCACTAGAACAACCAACTCCAAACGTTGAATTTGTCAGGATGCTGAAATGAGTTTCATATTCAGTTCCCGATCCTTGATTCTTGTCATTCCCAAGTGATTTCTGGTACAATGCTACAAGGTGTTTAGGTGTGCGGCATTTATGTGTTGTATGTTTGTAAGTGTCACATGCCTTACACTGCACATTCTTCCCTTTAAAAGGAGCACCATTCTTTTTCATTGTCTTTGAAAACTTTTTATTTTTCTGCCTATTGCGACGGCGCCTAGCAGATCTACCATTCTTCTTTGGATTTGCATCCTTAGAAGTATTTGCTTTCTTCTCATTCTGATGAATTTCAGGAAGAGAAGCAGCCCCAACACGACGTTGGTGATGATTCTTAATGGTAAGTTCATCATGCTTCTCAGCCTGAAGTAAATCTCGAATGAGGTCAGCATAAGTTTGGTATTTTCGGGCCCTATATTGATGTTGTAAGATCCTATCAGAGGGAAGCATAGTTTGAAGAGTCTTTTCAATCTTGTCATCCTCTGATGGTTCTTTCTCACAAAATCGCAATTTGGCACACACCTTATGAACAGCATGGTTATAATCTCCTATAGACTTAAAGTCTTGGAGACGAAGTTGAGTCCACTCATAGTTGGTCTCAGGCAATAAAATTGCCTTTTGCTGTTCATATCGATTTTTGAGTGCAGTCCAAAGACTATGAGGTTCCTCCTCCATAACATATTCAGACTTTAAGTCTGGATGAAGGTGGTTTCGAATGATGTATAGTGCTTGATACTTTTGTGTATCCAGAAATGTTGCATTTCTTCCTTCAGGGGGATCAAGTGCAGCCATGATTCCTCGGTATGCCAAGCTTATCTTGATGTCCAATGCCCATGTAGGATAGTTGTGACCATCAAGGGCAAGTTCTTCGAAGTCGCGAGCCATTGGGTCCTACATTTAGGCAACCAGAGATTTTATTAATAAAATCATCATGGTGGTGTTGTAATCTGTGTTAATCATAATGAAAAACACGTAGGAATTATTCATTTTTATCTAGCCGAATGTCAAAAATGGCTTGACAAAAAGAACAATTTATTTGTGTATGATTCACATTTCATTAAGCCAAATTTTGGAAAAATGGCCTAAAAAAATTGAACCAAACTGATTTTATATTTTATGTGTGTAGTCAGATAAGCCAAAATTCTAAAACTTGCTTAAATGACAGTATTTGTAAAAATTGTTAATATAATAAACAAAATTCTAAGTTCTGGCCAAATTTTGGAAAATAGCCTTACAAAGAATTTTGGACAATGTGGTTTTTAATTTCATCTATGTTTTGGCCAAAATTTGAAAATTAGCCAAATATTAGATTTATTGCAAATAAATGCAATATACACATTGTCATAATCAATATATACATTGATCATAATTATATTTGCAAATATTTACAGTACATACACACTTGCAGAAATGTAAACTAAATTTAAACTGCGAATACTAATTGAACAGTAATTATATACAGTCAGCCTGAAAAACCGCAGTTAACCAAAAAACGCGGCCCACGGCCCGCATGCTCTGATCTAGCGGTCAAACACGTGGTTGACTCGCGATCGCAGCGCGGCCCACGGCCCGCATGCTCCGATCTCGTGGTCAAACGCGTTGTTGACTCGCGGTCGAAGCGCGGCCCACGACCTGCGTTGTCCGATCTTCCGCGGTTGCGCGCTGGGCCGAGCCCGCTTCCTCCGATCTGACGCGGCCTCGCGGCCTGTTTCCTCCGATCGTCTGAAGCAGCACGGTATGTTTCCCGCCTTTTTCTCCTTCGGCGCCGTCCTCCTGCTTTGCCTTTGATCTCCGGCGCCGCTCCCCCTATGCTTCATCGTTGAACGGCTTTGGCCGGCGGCCAAACCACGGGTTCGGCTGGCGAGATGAGCAAAACGGCGAAGTACTCGGTTCCCACTTGGGCTCATGAGCACCGGCGGAGATTCGGGGCCCGAAGGCCTGACTTCGCCATGAGAGGTTGCCGGCGAAATTGATGGTACAATAGTGGATGAAGGCGGCGCCGACGAGTTCTGTGATGTCCTTGATGCCAAGGGTTCTCGAGGGAGACCCCTTGGGCCGATCCGAATCCTCGCCATTCGCCGTATCGGCAGCGGCGTCACGACGTCGGCAACCGCCGACGTGGTAGTTTCGGCGGCCATCGAGATGGTCGAGTTTCCATCTCTTTCTCCTCCTCCCTCCTCCCCCTGTCCACTCGATGACGAGGGTCTTAGAATCGGCGCAGCCTGGTTGGGGTTTTCCCCAACGTGAATGGCGCTCGGTTCCTGTACTTGGTGGTCATCAAGATCCGAGGGATGAGAGGGGTAGGGGGTCGGAGGACGATCTTGGACACGACGTCTAAGAATGCTCCTTGGCGGTTGTGCCACCGGAATGGCAGTTGCTCGGTGGTTACACCGACGATCATGACGGCAGTAACAACAACGACGTCCAAATCGTCGTTCACAGTGGCGCACACGGCGGCAACAACAACAGCGCCGGTCGCCATGACGCACACGATGATTGAATCTTGTAGGGATGGCCGTCGGACGGTGGAACCGTCCACCACGGTAACGGTGACGTTCATGGTGCCGACGACCTTCTTGATCAATCATGTCTTGGCGAAGTCGACGATGGATAGCATCTTCGTCTTGAAGAATGATGAGAACAAAATCAGTAAGTGTTCCGTTTGCAGACATCTTACCGTGATATCGCTCTTCATTCTTCCTCTCGATCGCTCGGTAGAGCGTGCTGATAACGTGTGGAAGTAAAAACGCGAGAGAGACAAAGACAATGTACAAATGATTCAACCGTGTGTTCATTCATTCATTCATCATATATTTATACATTATGAAGAGACACATTTGTGAGGAGACATGGCTTCTCGGGTAAGCGGTTAGAACCGCTAGTGACCTTTCAAGTGATCACATGTTAAATGTTTTGTAACAGAAATGAAAGGATGCAAGTAGATTTAAAATAGGCTGACCTGACTATCACACGCTACCCCGTCCGCTGCCGCCGGAGTTCAAAAAGTCATCCTCCGGCAGTCGTCCAAGCACCGGAATTCGAAGCGACGGAGTTTGAGCCTCCGTCCCCGATCCCTGTGATATGCAAGTGTGGTTAGAAAAGTTATAAGTATAAAAATGCATATTTTACTAAATTTGAACAAGTTTAACTAGTTTCAGTTATTTTGAATAATTTTGTACCTGTGCTCCCGTCGTCGGCACCAGTGGCAGCTCCGTCGATGGCGGCACCCACTGCGGGAACACGACCGGCTGTCCTGCGCTCATAGACTACGAATACAAATCAAATCATTATAACAGTCATTTGTATATTACAAATGTTAAGTACAACATTTAGAACTTACCTGGAAGGCAACTTGCCACTGTAGCATGTATGAGTTTTGATACTCGTCCCTAGCCTTAAGCGCCACTGCCTGCATCTCGTCCCTAGTCCGGAGAGCTTCTTGCATCCTCTGGAGCTCCTCCCGAAGACTCTAGAGCTCCAGATCTCATCCGGTACGGCTGCTGCTGGACCCGCCCTGCTGCGATGAAGAGGCTCTCGAGGAAGCCCGCGCCTGCCTCGAGTCGACCAATCCATCGAAGATGGCCAACCTGCACAACAAAGTAAGATGATTAAATTTTTGTAACTCAAAGTTCATGACAGTAAAATAAAATTAACAAAACTCACCGTCCGTGAGGTTTCCCACCACCGATTGCATACGCGGCTTCAGGGACAATTGGCGCACTCTGCCAATCGAACTCTTCGCCTCGAAGCCTCCGCGCCTCCTGCCCATACTTTGCCTGGAAACACAGTAAAATAACATTATTGAAATTATTAAATAAAATTAAATTAAGTTAACGAAATAACTCACCAACGTCTAAGTCGCCATCTGAGACGACAGCTGCTCAGGCTGCGACAGGTCACTTCCCAAGTGACCCCTCTTCCACACCTCAATAGGTGACGGCTCTTGACCCCTCTTGTGCTCCTATCGATACATGTTAGCACAATGAAAGATTATAAAATTACTTAAATAGAATTCAAGTCACACTTACCATTTGTTTAGCAAGACGTATGTAGCCGTCCCCACCCATACGGTGTTTTCCGTCCGTCCCCCTACTCTCTCGACGGGTTTTAGACACGCCCTGGAAGTTTTGGCTCCCCCAACGAGCACACAAGGCACGATACGCGTCTGGATGTCTGTCAAGCCACGGTACATCGACCTGCACACATTTTATTATTAAATGAAAGCATTGATCACAATCATATAATGAAGTAAAGTACAATAAACGCTTTACCTCTGCGTATTGCGCCTCCGTCAAGTACTTGTCAGCCCCTTCCTTGTACTTCCCTGGCTGACCCTCCTCCGGATGCAACTTGAAATACGCATTCGTAGCTTGAATGCGAGCCGTCGATAGTGACTGAGTCACGAGCTTCCTGGCGCAGTTATGGAAGACGAGACGAGCTTGATCCATCTGCTTGGCCTCGTTCTCCAAACGGTACCGTGCCTGGAAGAACAAATATACAAGTAAATGTATTTCATTTATAATAAATATGTATTACACAAGTATTTGTTCATACTTACCATAAAGTCATGCCACACAGCCTCCTGGTGGTTGCCGTAAGCATGGTCCTGGGCCGTAGCGTAATGATCCCAAGACGTGGCAGGCTGTCCGTTCACTACACCGGGGTAGTGCAAATGGACTAGACTGCCCAAGACACTATTCACTTGCTTGTGGTGTCCCTGCCCTGTGAACGAACAATCCTCCCAAGCCCTGATACATGATTTTCAATTAGTATATATATAAGCCTTTAAATATCTGAATTGTTAAAGATTTACTTACTTCTCGCCAATAGGACAAATAACGATCCGATCGTTTGGGTTTGCAGGAGCCGGAGGAGGAGCCACGTAGTGGCTCCTCCTAGTCCATCGCTGTGCAGCTGGCTCCACATCAGGTGACCCAGAAGTGGGGTCACCCGACTGCACTGGCTCTAAACAAGGTGACACCGAAGAAGAAGGCTCTGAAGCAGGCACCGAAGAAGGAGGCTCCAAAGCAGGCACCGAATGAGGCATCCTAGCCTCTGAGTCCTCGGACATAGAGTCATCCTGACAATTTCAAAGATTCATATTAGAGAATAAAGAATTAATTATATAATTTATGTAATTAAATGTTCTTTACCAGGCCACATGACGACTGCGGCAGATGGCTCACCAACTGAGCCCATCTACCTCCGCTAAGTTGTTTGCCCTAGAAGACCTCGTCTCCTCTTGTGGCTCTCAGTGACAGAAAGCTCCGTGCCTCTGTCCCTCGTCGTCTGCTGCTCCTTGACGACATCCTCTTTAATAAAAAATTGTTAAGAATGTATTGGAAAATATAGAAGAAGAAAGAAGAGATGAAGCAAACGTTACTTTTACTCAAATTCAAAATTCATCAGCATCACGCTCATGTACTCTACTTCGTAAACCGGACCATCGATCTTCTGTCGTGGAAGTTGCCTGTTTTCGTTTTCGTTTTCGCATCTTAGGAGTTTCTACATCTTCTGTATCTCCATCTAAGTCATCAAGTCCTAAACCAGGCTCGACGACAAAAGAGTCCGGCAACTCTTGTTCTTGGTAAACAACATCAACCTCATCATCAGGGTATCCATCATTGTCTGGTGTATATAACAGCTCACGAGGATTCACCTTGTGTACAACCCACTAAGCATTAAGCTTTTCGCATGGATAATGTAGATAATACACTTGCTCGACTTGGTTTGCAAGGACGAAGGTATCACAGCCTTGTAGCCGGTCCTTGTGTTTTACTTCTACCATGCCAAATTGGTTTTGTCGAGTTCCAGGGTTATGATCAAACCAATCACAGCCAAAGAAGATTACATTAAGGACCTTATTCCCCGCAAAACTGAATTCAAGGATATTTTTAATGATCCCATAATAATTAGTTTCACGTCCTTCGGCGTCAACTACCCTCGCCACAACTCCGGTGTTACATGTTGCCCTAAAAGGACGTTGAGTTCCAAATTGAGTGGAACGAAATCAGAACCCATTGACGTCGTATCGACCGTAACTTTTAATTTTAATGGATCCGTAGGACAGTTGTCGCAAATCTTCATGGACACCAGCTCGTTTTTTGCACTGTTCAACATACGAAGTTAGAAGACTATTTTATGTTATACATGTAATTACTAAGAGAAACAAAACATGAACACGTTACTTGTGCATGAAACCAGGATATGAAGTTAGGCCCTCCTTGTACTCCATAATATCGCATCAATTGTATTTGTCGAAGCGTAGGTTGCTGCTTCGATTTCCAATTTTGTTGATCGAACTCACTAAATAAGGAAAAAACAGAATAATTAGCATAGATGTATAACACAACACTCTAATTATTATAGATGTTTAACAGATACTTACTGAAAATATTCTTCCATCCCCTCTATATTAGCGTACATGTATAGCAAAGCAGACGTCTTGTCATCTATTTCAATATCGTAGCTCGTGCCGCTATCAACAGTAGTGCCTCTCGTCTGAAAAATTGAGAGGTCGCTACAAGGGGGTGCTTCATCCATATTGTACCGCAATGTGGAAGCATTAACATTGTTTTCTTCTGCAAAATATACACTTGAAAAGTATCCTATCTCTTGAATGGCGTATGCTTCGGCGATGCATCCTTCAACCCTTGCTCGATTGTGAACCATTGGTTTAAGACACCTGAGTGCTCTTTCCACGTGATACATCCACCTATATTGCATAGGGCCGCCCACTTTAGCTTCATATGGAAGATGAATTCGGAGATGTTGCATTGGATTGAAGAACCCTGGAGGAAAAACTTTTTCCATCTTACATAAAAGCACTGGTATCTCCCTTTCCAACTTCTCCATCATCTCCCTTGTGATTTATTTAGCACAAAGCTGTCTATAAAAGTAGCTAAGCTCGGCTAACACCTTCCGCACCGCATCGTCAATGTAGCCTCGAAACATAACTGGCAATAGTCTTTCCATGATTATGTGATAATCATGACTCTTCAACCCTGTGAGATTTCCAGTCTTAACATTTATGACTCGTCTCACGCTAGCAGCATAACCGTCTGGGAATTTCAAACTTTTCAACCACTCAAAGACTTCTTTCATTTCTTTGGGTCGAAGACAGAAAGAAGCACGCGGTTAGCCACCAACTTCAGATAGCTCAAGAGTTGGACAATTACAATCCTCTGCAAAATCCTTACGAGACTTTATATTGTCTTTTGTTCCGCCAGTCACATCGAAGCATGTGCTTATGATGCATTCGCCCATGTTACATTCCTGATGCATGACATCAATGTTATGCATTAAGATTAAGGACTTAACATACGGTAGCTCCCATAGTGCACATATATGAGTCCAATTGTGGTCCTCTCCGTAACCAACAAAATATCCAGGACGATCTTCATCTGGCACTAAGTTGTTCAACTGTTCAACAATCTCCGACCCGTTTAGACGTTGTGGTGGTCCTTTTTTTACAACGGTGTCCTTCCTGAAGGCATTTCTTTGTTGCCTAAATACGTGATTGGGCAGTAACCAACGTCTGTGGCAATAAACGTAGCATATCTTGCCACCATGCTTTAAATGAAAACATTCCATGTCCGAAGCACATATTGGACATGTCAAACGACCATGAGTGCTCCAGCCAAAAACCATGCCGTAAGATGGGAAATCATGGACAGACCACAAGTATGCAGCTCGAAGGTTGAATTTCTGTTTTTTGTAGCAGTCGTACGCTTCAATTCCTGTCCATAACATTTTAAACTCTTCAATCAACGGCTTCAACATCATGTTTAATCGTGAACCGGGATGATCCGGTCCAGGTACAATAAGGCAAAGGAACATGAACTCGTACTTCATACAAAGAGATCGTGGTAAGTTGTACGGAATAGCGAACACGGGCCAACAAGAGTATGGTGTTGCATTTGTACTGAATGGTGAAAAGCCATCTGTCGCCAACCCGATGCGAACATTTCTCGCGTCATTGGCGAAATCTGGATCGAAGCGGTCAAGCGCTTTCCATTCCTCACCGTAGGACGGGTGCACCATCATTCCATCATTCTCGCGTACACCTTCTTTGTGCCACCTCATGTGTCTGGCTGTTTTTTTTTGAGAGAAACAAGCGCTTCAACCTAGGTGTGACAGGCAAGTAGCAAAGCTGCTTCTGTGCAACTTCAGTCATTACTTTTGTACCGTCTTCATTAATAACTTCGACAAATCTCGCCTTATCACATTTTAAGCACTTTTTCTCATTGGCATGCTCTTTCTAGAAAAGCATGCAGTGGTCTGGACACATATCAATCTTCTCATAGTTCATACCAAGATCAGAAATCAATTTCTTAGAATGATACATATCCTTAGGCAATTTATGGGGCTGTGGAAGGACATCGCTGATCAATTTGATGAGGTCGTTGTAGCAATTATTGGAGAAGAAATACTTAGACTTAATTGCCATAAATCTTGTCATGAAACTGAGGATCATCACTTTGGTGTGTTCATGCACCGGTTGTTCTGATGTCTTGAGACGCTCGAAGAACTCCTTTGCCTCCGTTGTAGGAGAATCCTCCGTCAATGCAGGATTTATTGCTTCAAGCATCTCGTCCATCCTATCGACACCAGTGCTATCATCCCCATCTCGATCTATTACGGCTTGAGAAGGTGTCTCGCCATTAAAGGTCCACCACTCATAACGTTGCATAAAACCATTTCGACACAAGTGTAACGTCAATGTCACTTTGTTGAAACACTTCGCATTTTGACATTTGATACATGGGCACCGCACCTTGCTGTTGTTTGACAACGAAAAAGCTCGTTGTATGAAAGCATCCGTCTTGGTGAACCACTCATCTGAGTGACTCCCATCCTTTTTCCAACCAGTTTACATCCAAGTGCGGTCTTCAGACATGTTTGAGGGTATACCTTCAAAGCAGATAAATCATTATTAGTTTCATTGTTATGTTACGTCACGGTCCTACAACTGGGCAGATAGGTCCTAAACCCACCCAAGAGTGACCGAGCGGAGCGTGCTCATGACGGGACGCACGGTCTGGATCCGGACGAAATTTCAGCAGCATAACCCCGCTGTTCTCCACTGCACGCCCAAAAATGGTGCAGAAGAGAACAACAGGGTTATGCCGTAGAAATCTCGTCCAGATCCAGACCTGCGTCTCGTCACAAGCCACGCCCCCTCAGTTACTCCCAGGCTATCAAAAAAGGGACAATTCCGAACCATCACGTCTCACATGCCAATAGCATGTGAGACGTGCCGATCCGAAACGGGTGACGCATTGGTATAGGTTACGTTCCTCATTTTCATTGTTAAGTCATTTACAAGAGGAAAGAATGAGAAAAAGAGGAGGAAAGTTGGTCTTAGATGATAATTCCACGTCCGGATCCACACCATCTGCGCAATCGCGGGTGATTGACTTCCTCACCATCGTCGTTCGCTTCCGTGTCATCTCGACGCATACATTACGACTACAACTGTCTATACGGCACAAACGTATTTATTCCGTGAGTGTTGTGTCCGGTCGGGCCAGCCCAAAACCCGTATATTTACATATTAATAATTGGCATGTGAGACGTGCCGATCCGAAACGGGTGACGCATTGGTATAGGTTACGTTTCTCATTTTCATTGTTAAGTCATTTACAAGAGGAAAGAACGAGAAAAAGAGGAGGAAAGTTGGTCTTAGATGACAATTCCACGTCCGGATCCACACCGTCTGCGCAATCACGGGTGATTGACTTCCTCACCATCGTCATTCGCTTCCGTGTCGTCTCGACGCATACATTACGACTACAACTGTCTATACGGCACAAACGTATTTATTCCGTGTCGTGTTGTGTCCGGTCGGGCCAGCCCAAAACCCGTATATTTACATATTAATAAACAAACCAACTAATAAAAAATTACATGTTCAGTACTACTGAAAAGAGCAGAACTGTTATGCCTAATGACATCAAAAACAAAACCGCAGAACAATAGTTAAAAGTAAGTGGTGTTTAGTCACTAAAAATAGCAAATTATTTTTAGGATTATGATCCGGATGATTTTTAGTTTACAATATCATGCAGGCTTAGCAATTCCAAAATTAACTACTTCCATGATTAACTAAGACCATGATTAACATGCAGGCTTAGCAATTCCAAAATTAACTACCAGCAGCTTACTAGCACATAATCATGGTGTCCTAGAAGGGCAGTAATGTACGGAGAAGTTTTTCTACAGCCGAGCACGCGCTAAACATGTACGGGTGTTGTTCCTTTTTTCCTCAAAACTGAGAGATCAGGACATCCTGCTAATCATGTAAGAAGATGATAATTGAATCAAAAGGCATGAGAGGAAGAATCCACATAAAGCAAAACCTCATTACCAAACGGAACAACAATACCTATAAATTGCATACATTGACGTTATATCAGTGAAGTACCACAATACATGGTCAACATTTTAGTAGCTAGATAGTCATGACACTAGAACATTTTGATAATAGATAAAAACTAAGACAACTAACCCTAAACTACCCTTAACAACTAAGACAAAACCTCAAAAGCTACAGACTACTCAGATCCCTGGATTTTCAAGTTTTACGAACGAACCGGAAATCACTCGTTGATTCCTTAGTGCAGTAGTGCTTGTCAACTAAGACGCATTCTGAAGGTTCATCACAGGGAGCGCCAATCCCACGGAAATAATATAAATCTATCGTGTCCAGTTATTCTATACTAAGTACAGTGGGTCATAACCCCATCTATTTTTCACCAAAAAATCCAAAGAAAAAGCCGCCCAAATCCAAGCTGACGCGCGAGTACGAATTTGCCGAGAATAATAACCATTTCATCCCGAGGCGGCTCTATCGGAATCCACTGCAACCCAATCCCAGCGCCAACTAGACCAACCCCTCGTTAAACCCTGAACTGCACAGTAGTAAACAACCCTAAAATCCTCCCGAACAGCAGATGGCGGCATGGGCGGTAGCTAGAGCGGCGGATTCGGGCCACGAGGTGAGGGGGTGGGAGAAGAATCGAGGGTACGGGCTCACCGGAGCGCCGAGCGCGGGGGGCGAGAGGGAGCCGGAGACAGATGCGCACAGGTGAACCTCGGCGGCGGCGGCGAGAGTGTACACCAGAGCGGCGGCGGCCTCGAGCGCGAACGAAGGAGGAAGCCAAATGAAAACTTAGCCGCGGACGGGCTGGAAATAGTCCCTAATAGACGACGATACAATTCAACCGTCGTATATAGCCCTTATAGACGACGGCCCCTGGTCACCGTCGTCTATAAAGACTTAGAGTGGGCCCGGTTCAGCCTGTTATTGACGATGGACACTAAAAGACGACAGCCCACCGTCGTATTTAATTAATTGACGAGGGTTCTAGGTCAACCGTCGTCAATTACGGTCTTATTGACAACGGCTAGAAAGTACCGTCGTCTATTAATTAAAAGACGACGGGACCGTCGTCTATAAATTTGGCCGTCGTCAATTGTCGCGATTCCTGTAGTGGTAGAGAATGTTACTTTTGCCGATAATTCTTCAACTCCTATAATTGCTAAGGGTTCAGTTAGAGTAAATGATCACTACACTTTGAAGGACGTGGCACTTGTCAAAAATTTGAAATACAACTTTCTTTCTATTTCACAATTGATAGATGAAAATTTGGAAATTATTTTTAATAAAAACTGCTGCAAAGTTGTAGGTTCAAATAGTGAGCTTATTTTTAACATGTCTCGATTTGGAAGAGTTTTTAAAGCTGATTTTGATATGTCTTCCTCTAAGCATCAGTGTCTAGTAGATAATGATTCCAAAGATTTATATTTTTGGCATTGTAGACTTGGTCACGTAGGCTTTGATCATCTCACGCGTGTTAGTGCTTTTGATCGCATACGTGGGCTGCCTAAGCTTAAAGGGGACAAAGAAATTGTGTGCTCTTCTTGTAGACATGCTAATATGGTTGCAGGTTCACATACTCCTCTCACAATGATCATGACAACTGAACCGGGTCAACTTTTGCACCTTGACACTGCAGGACCTTCACGTGTTCAATCCTTCGGAGGTAAATGGTATGTTCTTGTGATTGTTGATGATTATTCTAGATACTCTTGGGTTTACTTTATGGCATCTAAGAATGAAGCTTTTAGTCACGTCAGAACTTTATTTCTTAGATTATCAATTGATCACCCAGGATCTTTAGAAGCAATTAGAAGTGATAATGGAACTAAATTTAAAAATCAATCTTTTGATCACTTTTGTGCTGAAAATGGAATAGATCATCAATTTTCTTCACCATATGTACCTCAACAAAATGGTGTTGTAGAAAGAAAGAACATAACCTTAGTTTAGATGGCTAGGACTATGCTTGATGAATATCAAACTCCTAGGAAATTTTGGGCTGATGCGATTGCAACCGCTTGTTATGTCTCAAATCGTGTTTTCTTGCGCGCTAAGCTAGGTAAAACCCCATATGAGCTCCGGTTTGGATATAGGCCTAGTGTTACGCACTTTCGGGTCTTTGGTTGCAAATGATTTGTTAAGAAACATGGTAATCTTGATAAATTTGAACCTATATCCATTGATGGCATGTTTCTTGGTTATCAACCCATACTAGAGGCTACCGTGTGCTTTTACTTGACACTAACAAAATTGTGGAGACTTGTGAAGTGTCTTTTGATGAAGCTATCCTAGCTACTAGCTCGAACATTGTAGGTCCAGATCCATAATCACAGGGGGAGAGCATTTTCGTTGAAGATGAGGAAGAGGTGGAGCTGCTGTCCGAAAATTCAGCAGCTAATGACATTGTTCGAGCTCCTGATTTTGATTCACAGCTAGCACCGACGACCACCATTGCTGGTCCAGATCCTCCTCAAGTCACAAGCTCATCGATTTGTGATGAACATGAAGAAGAAGAAGCTTGTGAAGTGTCCACTCCCCTCCGGGTTCTCAAAATTCATCCTCCACAACAGATTATTGGAAGCTTGCACGAACGAGTTACACGGTCCAGGTTTTGTGATCCAAACTCTCACGTTCATTCTGCTTTTGTTGCTTCTTTTGAACCCAAAGATATATCACACACACTCACTAATGAATCTTGGATTATTGCCATGCAAGAAGAGATAGAAAATTTTGAAAGAAATAATGTTTGGAAACTTGTACCTCCTCCTCAAGGTCACACTTTAATTGGTGATTCTTCTTGTGTTTTTTTCGTGACTTGATTCTCTCTTATATATTTATCACTTTTGTCACGGTGAAACACATTTAGATTAGTTTCACACATGATTTCTCTAACAGATCGTTTTTCTACCGAAGGGGTTGGGATTTAATTGTTTCCACTGAGTAAGATTTTTAAATCTACCATTGACCACCCCCCCTCTGGTAGCTTTTCACGTGCTCTTCGATCCTACAACTGGAGTGCTGTAGTCTAGTAAAAACTATGCCAGAGCCTTTACCGACCAACGTGCGGGAAGACGCTTGGTTCCCACACTCGCCTCCATAGATTTCCGCGAGGAGCTTGCGGCCTTCTTCCCTTGTAATGCACCGCATTAGGACGCCGTTGGCACCACGCCGGTAGAGATCCCCTTCTATCAGTGTGTATCTTTTAGCCAATCTGACTATCCGGTCAGAAGATACATTGTCTTCAGGAAGGATCTTGTCTTTCAAGTAGCTCTGGATCTCTAAGATCCATGCATTGGAGCTAACATGAGCTTCTGAGTCTTGCATGCTGGGTTGCTCGGAGCTTCCTGCAGCACCTACGACCCTTGATGGACGCCATGGTAACAGGGCCATCAGGATCGCCAGCTTCGAGGTGCTGGTCTTGCCCCCTTCGCTCAGTTCGGCAGGTTGAGCTATTGGTCTTGACAATCTCCGGACGAATGTTCCGTCGGGATCTAGAGCTCTGGTTGAAGCTTTTGTCGAGAGTTCATCAGCTTCAACGTTGTTGAGACGCTAGACATGGCAAATATCTAGGACTTCGAAGTCCTTCTGAAGCTTTTGGACTTCAAGTAGATATGCAGCTAGTTGAGGGTTGTTGCAGCAACATTCACCTTTGACTTGTTTTATAATAAGTTGTGAACCACCCTTTACTAATAGCTGATTGACACCATGTGATAGTGCCACCTTGAGCCCATAGATTAATGCTTCATACTCCGCCATGTTGTTGGTCGCCTTGAAGTCAAGGTGAACAATGTATTTGACCTTCTCCCCGATCGGAGCGAGGAGAAGGATTCCAGCTCTGGCCCCCTACTTCTGCATAGAGCTATCGAAGTAGAGAGCCCAGTGAGGCTCAGTGAAGACCGGAACCTTAGGTTCCGACTTCTACTCACTAGGGCCCCCAGGATTTGATGGAGAGGGGGTCCATTCCGCCACGAAGTCCGCCAATGCTTGACTCTTGATCGCTTGTCTTGGGACGAATTCAAGATCGAACTCGACCAATTCTGCTGCCCACTTTGCAATGTTCCCAGTAGAGTTGGGGTTATGCAAGATTGCACGCAGTGGATAAGAGGTTACCACTGAAATCTTGTGACCTTGGAAGTAGTGACAAAGCTTCCTAGAGGCAATAAGTACTGCGTAGAGCAGCTTATACACCTCTATGTACCGAGTCTTGGCATCATGAAGTACTTCACTAATGAAGTATAATGGGTGTTGGACTGTCCGGACCCTCTCGGAGGGGCCCAAAGCTTCCTCTTCATCAACCCGGACCCTCTCGGAGGGGTCCGGACCTTCTTCGGGGACCTCCAGGTTCTTGCTAGAGGAACCTGTAGCTTCTTTTGAAGTGACCTGAACCTTCCCGGAGGGGTCCGGATCTTCTTGTTCAGCAATAGTAACTCCTTCATTTCAAGGAGGTTGATCCTTTGGCGTTTCGCCTCGAGGGTCCGGGTCTGGGAGCTGGACCCAGACTCGCCTTTAGGTAGTTCCAGACCTTCCCGGATGGGTCTGGATTCCTGAACTAGGGATGGTTCTGGTCTTTCCGCAACCAGGACCATGCTGACAACTTCGTAAGTTGCCGAAATGTAAAGCAAAAGTGGCTCACCAGGATCCGGAGCTACCAAAGTTGGTACAGTGGTGAGGAGCTGCTTTAGCTCTTGGAAAGCCTTTTCAGCTTCTTCAAACCATTGGAATGGTCCGGACATCCTCAATAATTTGAAGAAGGGTAGTGCCGGTTCCGCCAGTCTTGAGATGAACCGGCTGAGGGCAGCAAGACATCCAGTCATCTTCTGGACATCCTTGATGCGGGCTGGTGGTTGCATGTCTTCAATAGCTTTAATCTTCCATGTATTCGCCTCTATTCCGCGGTGGTCCACCAAGAATCCAAGAAGCTTTCTGGAGCTAACCCCAAAGACACACTTGTCTGGGTTCAGCTTTGTGCGTGTGATTCACAACTTGTCGAAGAAAACTTGCAAGGTGTCAAGAAATGACTCCTTGTTCTTGATCTGGACAACGATGTCATCGACGTACACTTCCACTACATCTCTAATGAGCTCTCCAAACGTTTTGTACATAGCTCGCACAAACGTTGAAGCAGCGTTTTTGAGACCGAATGGCATGGTAGTGTAACAATATAATCCATCTACTGTGATGAAGGCAATATGCTCTTCATCTTCTCTAGACATTCTGATTCGATGATACCCAGAATATGCGTCTAGGAAACACAGCAATTCACACCGGGAGGTGGAATCCACTATCTGATCTATTCTAGGTAGTGGGAATAGATCTTTTGGACATGCCTTATTCAGTGTAGTGTAGTCGATACACATCCGAAGCTTCCCGCTGGCCTTAGGTACAACGACTGGGTTTGCCAGCCATTTTGGGTGGAAGACTTCTGTTGGTACCCTATGTACCGTATACCCCTTGGGATTACAAAAAGACCAAAGGAACTTCACCTGTCTGAGTTGAAGAACTGCAAAGGCCCCACGTGTCATATGGGACCAGACCTGCCTCCAATCTATGGTTAGTCCCGGTGCTGCCATGTGTATACTACAATCGGACCTACATCCCACACATGGGATAGCTCCAGGCTAAACACCTGTGCGGCACCGTCGGACCTAACCCCCGACAGAGGGAAGCTCTAGTACCGACACGTGTACATCTACACCGGACCTACCCGTCCCAGACGCAAAGCTCTGAAGCTGCCACGTGCCCAACCGCCAGACCTTCAACCTCAGCAATCAGACTGGTGAACCCCCAACGGCTCGGACCTTCAAGGGGCAATCAAAGACTTCAAGACCCGATTAAGTGTCATTGATACCATATTAATGACACACGATCGGATGGCCCTTAATACCAGTAACAGCACTGTCAAGGCCCATTACCACGCTATTAAGGGTAATTAACCTCATTAATTGTGTATTAAGCATTAGTAACTGCCAGGGCCACATGTCGGGCTAGGCTAACGGTGTAACGACCATCCCTTGTACTATAAAAGGACTGGTCAACGATACACAAGGAGGACTCTCTGGCACAAGCACACGCTCTCTCTCCTCTCGAATTCTCTAAGGCCCGAAGCTAGAAGATTTGGACCCTTAGACGCTCAATACAACAACAACACACCCCGTGGAGTAGGGTATTACGCTTAGGCGGCCCGAACCACGTAAATCCTTGTGTCTATTTGCCATCGTCTTTTGAATCTCTGCGCGCCCAATACTGAACTACAAACTCCGCGGGCTACTAACGGAAGTATCAGGAGAATTGCCGCAAAAACACTCCGACAGTTGGCGCGCAAGGTAGGGGGGTGCCCGAGATTAGAAGATGGTGAACTCTGCTGCTAGATCATCCAACGACAACATTGCAGCGCAACCTACTGGAGGCAATCCCTCCAATATGCAGCAGCTAGCAGGTGTCGTGGCTCCAGCAGGAGTCATGCCTCCACCGCCATCGTCCGCACTAGCAAATCAAGCTGGACCGCGGGACAGGGCATCTGCATCTGTCATGGCAGCGCGTGCTCTTCTCCAACGCCCACCACCTCCAAGTGCATCCCAGGGTGCAATGGAGTAGTGGAGGGATGATGTGGAACATTTGGTTGCAGCAGTAGCCGATCGCATTAGCAACCAAGGTCCTCCCCCCTCGGGGCGGGCCTCATCGCATCATCGGACTGTGTCGGGCAGACTTGGTCTGCACGCTTCCCAACATAGGTGGCGTGATGCATCTCAACAAGTGACATCGCTGCCTTCCGGGGCGCGACGCACTCATATGGTAACTAGGCTTTCAACTCACGACCTCCGGGTGGAGCTTGATCGCCGTTACCATCAATAGGACGACCGCCTACATATTGAGCGTGCTCGCGAAAGGTGAGAGGCTCGAGACGGTCCTGCTACCGAGGGAGTAGGAGGAGGCTATTCTGCCCTAGCTATGCACCTACGCATGGTCAGATGGCCACATAAGTTCCGGCCTCACCTGCTGGTGAAATTTGACAGGATTGTCAATCCTGCTTAGTTTCTCCAGATTTACTCCACCGCACTCCTTGCGGCCGGAGGCAACGAGGCTATAATGGCCAATTACTTCCCCGTGGCTTTGACTGGGACCGCCTGGTCCTGGTTCATGAGCCTTCCGCCCGACTCCATCAACAGTTGGGCAGAACTATGCTATTAGTTCACCGCCAATTTCGGGAGTTCATACACCCGACCAGGCACCAAACTGGACCTTTTTGCTGTCAAGCAGAAGGGGGGAGAATCCTTGCGATCCTTCATCCAGATGTTCTCCTAGGTATGAAACACTATTCCTTCTATCCCCAGCGCCTTTGTTATTGTGGCATTTAGACAGGGCGTACGAGACAAGAAGATGCTGGAGAAGCTGGCGACCAAGAAGATCACCAGCGTCATAGAGCTCTTCAGCTTGGCAGACAAATGCGGCAAAGCTGCGGAGGGCCATGAAATGCACTCCCAACCACCTCTGGAGGACAATAAAAAATCCTCCAAGGGTGAAGCCACTACATTCAGGAGTTGCAAAAATAAGAAAAAGTCCAACGGCAAGAAAAAGCCATCGGCCGGCACACCTACTGCTGTAGCCGCCACAACTCCGGGTGGCCGAGGGCCACGCCCCGAGAAACATCCTCGGTCGTCATCTGAAGACGGTGGCAGCTCCAAGATGTGGTGTCCTATACATAAGTCGAACAGCCACAACCTGGAAGACTGTCGAGTGGTCCAGAACCTTGCCGAGTGCTACACCAACCGCGGGGAAAAAGTTCCTTTCCGTCAAAGGGAAGGAAAAAAGAAATCTGACGAAGCTCCTGCTGAAGAGGAGTTAGGCTTTCAGGACCCTAAGAAGGTCTTCAAGGTTGTTTACACCTCCGTCGATGACGACTCCGACGTCTCCGACAATGAACGTAGGAAAACCATGAACACCATCTTTGGTGGTTCGTGGGACATCACCTCCCACCGTGTCCTCAAGACCATGCGGCAGGACATGGCTTCAGTAGCTCCCACCGCCAGGGCGGAGCTGCAACAGAAGTGGATGGATACTGCCATCACTTTCGACGCATCAGACTTCCCTCGGTATATGATCGGAGCTGGCCAAATCCCATTGATGGTATCTTCGACTATCAACAACATCCAACTCCACCATGTAATGGTGGTCGGAGGTTTGGGGCTGAACCTCATAAGCTTCAAATCTTTCGTCAAGCTTCAGCTCTGACCTTCGGACCTTCGCCCCTCCCGACCTTTCTCCAAAGTAGGTCCGGGGGCCATAACCCCACTCGGTGCAATTACTCTTCCGGTGACCATCGGGACCCGAGAGAATTATCGCACTAAGAAGTTGGTCTTCGACGTGGCGCAGATCAACTTACCTTTCAACGCCATTCTAGGCAGACCAGTCTTATACAAGTTCATGGTTGCCGCTCATTATGGCTACTTGGTGTTGAAGATACCAACACCAGCTGGTGTTCTCCGGATCCGTGGAGATCGCACCGCTGAAGTGACAACTCTGGAAGAACTCCACGCGCTCGCTATAGTGCAGGAAGAAGAATCCAGAAAGGAGCAAGCTCCAAAACTCCCGAGCATTCATCATCGAGGCTCAACCTCCGCACCTCGCGTGCAACCAAGCGTCGACACCAACATTCCCTTCAAAGTCGTCCAAATCGTTTCCGACGCCGCTCAGACCACCCATATATCGGGAGGTCTGAATGAAAAATAGGAACTCGCGCTCAACACTTTCCTCCGGGCTAACATCGACGTGTTTGCCTGGCAACCGTCACAAATGCCTGTGATCCCTAGGGAAGTGATCGAGCAAAATATGAAGATCTATCCTGATGCTCGACTTGTACATCAGAAGCATCAGAAGCAATAAGTAGAGCGACAGAACTTCATACGACAAGAAGTGAAGAAGTTGCTCGAAGCTGGATTCATCCGAGAAGTCTTCTGCCCAAAATGGCTGGCAAACCCAGTCATTGTACCTAAGGCCGGCGGGAAGCTTCAGATGTGTATCGACTACACTACACTGAATAAGGCATGTCCAAAAGATCCAGTCCCACTACCTAGAATAGATCAGATAGTGGATTCCACCTCCGGGTTTGAATTACTGTGTTTCCTAGACGCATATTCTGGTTACCATCAAATCAAAATGTCTAGGGAAGATGAAGAGCATACCTCCTTCATCACAGTAGATGGATTATATTGTTATACTGCCATGCCATTTGGTCTCAAGAATGCTGCTTCAACATTTGTACGAGCCATGTACAAAACCTTTGGAGAGCTCATCTGAGATGTAGTGGAAGTGTATGTTGATGACATCGTCATCAAGATTAAGAACAAGGAGTCGTTCCTTGACACCTTGCAAGCTGTCTTCAACAAGTTGCGAGTCACTCGCACGAAGCTGAACCCAGACACGTGTGTCTTCGGGGTTAGCTCCAGAAAACTTCTTGGTTTCTTGGTGAATCACCGAGGAATAGATGCAAATCCGGCGAAGATAAAATCTATTGAAGATATGCAACCACCCGCCCGCATCAAGGACGTCCAGATGCTGACTGGATGTCTAGCTGCCCTTAGCTGGTTCATCTCAAGACTGGCGGAACGGGCGCTACCTTTCTTCAAGCTATTGAGGAAGTCCGAACAATTCCAATGGTCCGAAGAAGCAGAAAAGGCGTTCCAGGAGCTGAAGCAGCTCCTCACCACCCTACCAACCTTGGTAGCACCGAACCCTGGTGATCCACTACTGCTTTACATTTCGGCAACTGACGAAATTGTCAGCATGGTCTTGGTTGCAGAAAGACCAGAACCATCTATAGTTAAGGAATCCAGACCCCTTCGGGAGGGTCCGGTGCTACCTGAAGTAGACTCTGGGTACCAGCTCCCTGGCCCTGATCCTCAAGGCGAGATGCCGAAGGATCCATCTCCTTCAAATGAAGGAGTCACTTTTACTAAACAACAAGATATGGACCCCTTTGGGAAGGTTCGGGTCACTTCGGAAGAAGCTCCGGGTTCCTCCAACCGAAACCCGGAGGTCCCCAAATAAGGTCCGGAGCCCTCCACGAGGGTCCGGGTAGTTGAGGAGGAAGCTCTGAGCCCCTTTGGGAGGGTCCAGACGGTCCAGCGCCCAGTGTACTTCATCAGCGAAGTACTCCATGACGCCAAGACTTGGTACCTTGAGGTGCATAAGCTGCTCTACGCAGTTCTTATTGCCTCCAGGAAGCTCCAACACTACTTCCAAGCTCACAAGATTTTAGTGGTAACCTCTTATCCACTACATGCAATCTTGCATAACCCCAATTCCACTGGGAACATTGCAAAGTGGGCAGCGGAATTAGTCGAGTTCGACCTTGAATTCGTCCCAAGACAAGCGATCAAGAGTCAAGCATTGGCGGACTTCGTGGCGGAATGGACCCCCCCCCCTCCATCAAATCCTGGGGGCCCCAGTGAGTAGAAGTCGGAACCCAAGGTTCCGGTCTTCACTGAGCCTCACCGGACTCTCTACTTCGACGGCTCCATGCAGAAGCAAGGGACCGGAGCTGGAGTCCTTCTCCTCGCTCTGATCAGGGAGAAGGTTAAATACATTGTGCACCCTTACTTCAAGGCGACCAACAACATGGCGGAGTATGAAGCACTAATTTATGGACTCAAGGTGGCACTATCATATGGTGTCAAGCAGCTATTGGTAAAGGGTGATTCAGAACTTGTCGTAAAACAAGTCAAAGGTGAATGTTGCTGCAACAACCCTCAACTAGCTGCATACCTACTTGAGGTCCAGAAGCTTCAGAAGGACTTCGACGTCCTGGATCTTTGCCATGTCCAGCGTCTCAACAACGCTGAAGCTGACGAACTCTCGACGAAAGCTTCAACCGGAGCTCTGGCTCCCGACAGAACCTTCGTTTGGAGGTTGTCTAAACCTACATCTCAGCCTACCGAACTGAGCGAAGGGGGCAAGACCAGCACCTCAAAGCTGGCGGTCCCAATGGCCTTGTTACCATGGCGTCTATCAAGGGTCATAAGTGCTGCAGGAAGCTCCGAGCAACCCAGCACGCAAGACTCAAATGCTCAAGCTAGCTCTGATGCATGGATCTCGGAGATCCGGAGTTACTTGAAAGATAATGTCCTTCCTGAAGATAATGTATCCGCTGACCGGATAGTCAGATTGGCTAAAAGATACATACTGGTAGAAGGAGATCTCTACCGGCGTGGTGCCAACGGCGTCCTAATGCGGTGCATTACAAGGGAAGACTTGTGAAAATCCATGGAGGTGAGTGTGGGAACCACGCGTCTTCTCCCACGTTGGTCGGTAAAGCCTTCCGGCATGGCTTTTACTGGCCTACAGCACTCCAGGATGCAACTGAGCTGGTGAAGAAATGTGAAGCATGCCAGTTCCATGGGAAACAAATTCACACACCGGCTCATCCTCTAAAAATTATACCTCCTACATGGCCTTTTGCTGTGTGGGGGATGGATATCTTGGGACCTTTCCCAAGAACCGTTGGAGGTTACAAGTTTCTGTACGTTGCCATTGACATATTCACCAAATGGCCGGAAGCAACTCCAGTTGTGACAATAAACAAGCAAACAACTATAAACTTCTTGCTGTCCATCGTATGCAGATTTGGAGCCCCAAACAAAATTATAACTGATAATGGGACCCAGTTCACAAGCTCTGCATTCCAAGGATATTGCGAAGACCTCAGCATCCAAGTTAGCTACGCTTCCTTAGCTCACCCGGCAAGCAATGGTTAAGCTGAGAGAGCAAATGAAGAAATCCTAAAAGGACTCAAGACGCGCACATATGAGCGCCTGAAAAAACATGGACCCAACTGGATCGAAGAGCTTCCAGCCACTCTATGGGCCAATAGGACAACTCCAAACCGGTCAATTGGAGAGACGCCCTTCTTCTTGGTGTACGGACCTGAAGCAGTCCTTCCTCCAGAAATCACCTTGGTGTCGCTCCGAGTCCGGACCTTCGACAATGCCGCGTAGGAAAAGCTCCGGCGCAAAGACCTTGATCTCCTTGAAGAGGGAAGGTGCCGAGCAGCTGTTCGGAATGCCCGATACCACCAAGCTCTTCGGCACTATCACCAAAGGCATGTTCACAGCCGACAGCCTGAGAAAGGCAATCTGGTGCTACGGAGAATACAATCAAGAGAAGGGTTAAACAAACTCTCCCCTAGCTGGGAAGGACCCTTCAGAGTGATCAAAGTATCCCGTCTCGGATGCGTTTGCTTGGCAACCGAGGATGGGACACCTCTCGCTAATCCTTGGAACATTGAGCACCTCCATAAGTTCTACGCTTAATATCACGGAGGTGAGTCTGTAGTTACATTTGATATATGTTATAGAGTCATTGTACAGAGTCGGGTAGCTCCTTCAGGAGAACAGACGGACCTTCTCCGGAAGGTCCGCAAAGTTCAAGCAACACTTGTCACAGTCTCGGAACTAAAAGTGTAGCTAGCTACCTTGGGTCAAACAAGAAACGAAACACACTTAGCCTGGTTCCGTACCCTAAGGGTGTACTTGTTTCCCCTATACCCCGGACCTATAATGAAAGGCATCATTGTGTGAAAACATACTCCACGTGCATTTACTTCGTACAAGCTCAATATTTTTATTTTCCTCTTTATTGTCTATAACAAGGTTGTGCGATTCTCAAGAATTTTTTAGCTCGACCAATTCATGTACAACTCGAGTCGATTTGTTAATTCCTTCGGGTTTTCATGTTGTTGAATGGCTCACTCTCCTGAATGCCGCCAGCCAATCTAGGTCCCGAGTGTGCTATCGACTTAGCCTAGTTCTGCACCCTAAGTACGCCACTCTACCTACACCCCAGCAGGACGAAGTAAGGCGGGTCCCGAAAACGATTGGACCTGGAGAAAACAACTCAGTGCACTTGATTGTATGAAGAATTGCGCTCGACCTAAAAATTTCTTACGAGAATAGTAAGTCACAATTGAGTTATAGATAGGAAACGGATTTTAGTGTTTTTCTTGACTTCAGCGTGCAGGAAAAATAAAGATATCATGATGATGGTGAATTAAGCCGGAGCTACCAAAGCTCCGACATCCCCTAGGTGGCTTGTAGTCCATGTTTCAAACATTGATAGCAAGCGTCGCTGGAGCTACTCAGCTCCGATAAAGCCAGGGGGCCAGTCGTCAACATGATGAAAAAATGGTTGGAAGACTCCAAAATGGGGTCTGCTGTCGACACACCACGTGTTGACAGAGGTCACTGCTGGAGCTACCAAGCTTTGACACCCTAGAGGACTAACCGTCGATGGTCTACGCATTGATGGATACTGCTGCCGGAGCTACTAAGCTCTGACGATGGTCAATGCAGGAGCCACCAAGCTCCGACAACCTCAGGGGGCCCTCACTATCAAAGACTTCGGACCTACGTTCTACAAGTTTGAAGCAAGCAAGTCTTCAACAACTGTTACATCCTCTTGGTACATGTTCACAATCAAATCGTGTACATCTACCAGGGGGCCAAGTGGGACAAAGGTGTTGTTGAATTGAGCGTCAGGGCATCGTTGGCGTCAGGGCATCGTTGGCTTTGCCCAGGAAGTCCCAAACTTGTTGGGACTTCGCAACCCTTGAGCCTCGCATCTCCTCCAAGGATCTTCTAGTTGCCGCAAGCTCCGAATTCTCCCGGGCAAGACGCTCTAGCTCTTTAGCGTTCTGTTGAATCTTTTCAGCAACCTTCCTTTCGAGTTTGCCAAGCTCTTCCTCCCGGAGGTGGATCTTGTTCTGGCGGTCGACCAGGTCCTTTTCCTGGCCCCGCACCTTCTTCTCCCTGGCAGTAATATCATTCTCCCTGTTGTGGAGGTCCTGCCCTCACTGCCAGGCCTTCTTCTACTCTTTCTCGCAGCGCTCCTCCAATTTCTTGGTGTGCTCCTCGAGACTCTTGTCACCCAGAGTTAGCCTCTAAGTAAGCTCTTCCTCCCTCTTCACGAGGTCATCCCGCAGCTCCAGGAGTTTTTGCTCTTCATCTTCGGGCTTTTTCTCCCGCTCCTCAAGGGCCTCCCAACGCTTGACGAGGCTGTCGTGGATAGCGCTGAGCTTCTCCCCGCGATCATTCACTGCATTATTAGCAGCTACGGCCTGTTCGTGGATGGCTCGGGACTGGTTGTCGAGGTATCGCACCATGCTTTCCCTCTCGTCCAGCAGCTTACCTCAGTACTCCAACTGGACCTTCTCATTCTTCACCCACTCCTTGTCGTCAGCCAGCCTCGACTGCGCCAGCTTTGTCTCGAATTGGAGCCGGTTGCGCCACCTCCTAAGAGTTTGGCGCTCCTCCTCGAGGGCCTTGCTGTCGTGGTAAAAAGCTAGCTGGACGTGACGAAGACTGGAGCAGGCGTTGTCAACAGACAACGATAGAGGGATTGGGTCTGGACCTGTCGGGGTCCTTTCTGCTTGCTCCAGCGGGTTCTCTGTGACAAAAATCGGGTCCCACTCTACAAGAGCGGTCCCCTAAGCTTCCACAGCACTAGGGCCGCCCTCCGGGATAGCCTCGATCACCGCCGAGGAAGGTCCTGCTATAGAAGTTTTGACCTTCGGAGTTGGCTTCGAAGGTCCCGCCGCCAGGTCATCAACAACTGGTCCCTCAAGCGGGGGGAGGGGGGGGGCAGCAACTTCATCTTGGCACCCTGGCTCAGGTGTGAGCACCTCCGGGACCATCACCTCCGGGGCAGGCGTTGAAGATTCAGTCGGAGCTGAAGCCCATTCCGGCTCCGACGCTGGTGCCTCCTCCAGCACCAGTTCAGATGCTAGCACTTCGACCATCATGGGTTCGGGCACTGGCACTTCTACAACAATCGGCTCAGGCGCCAGGACTTCTTCGACGACCAGCTCTACCGCTGGAACTTCATCAACCACCGGCTCTATCTTCGGGTCCTCATCAACCACCGGCTCTACAGTCGAGGCTTCAACAACATCCGGCTCTAGGGCCGGAATTGCAACTACCTCCGGCACTGTGGCCGGATTGTCCACCATTTCAGCATCCAAACCTGGAGCTTCAACCTCCGGGGCAGGTGCCGCTGGTACATATTCATTCCCGTGGTCCGGCGCTACCACAGGAGCTTCTGGAGATGAGTCAAGGTCCAAGACCATGACAGCCAGTGTCGGAGCTGTCACAGCCTCAGCCTCTTCTTGAGGCAGCGCTGGGATTGGAGTCGCAGCTTTCGCCTGCACAGCATCAGCTGCTGCTGCAGGAACCGAAGCTTCAGCCCCTTTCTTGGGCAATCTGTGGATGAAAGAAGAAGACACTCAAAATGCAGTTACAACAAAAAACAACCAACTGAGGTAAAAAAACAAAATTTACCTCAGAAGGCTTCCGCTCCAGCTAGCGCGGAACCTCTTCCTCGAACACGCGGAGCCGGACCCTATTGCCACTGGTGTGTCAGCTCCGGAAGGTTCCCTGGAGCTTGCTGCTGCCGTCGGCGTTGCTTTGGCTAAGGCCCCCCTCGACTGGGAAGGACCTCCGGACCCAGAGCCTTCAGCCAGCCCAGGAACTGGAGTCACAGGGCTAGAGCTAGCACCCCGGGAAGATGTCGATGCTGGAGTAGTTGCCGCCACCGAAGACCACCTCCGCCGGGGAGAAGGAGCCGTCGTGGAAGGAGCAGATCTAACGGACCTCCCGTCAGCATGTTTTAGCTTCCTCTTGCGGCTCGAGGGCTCGGCCAACTCCTTGCCCTTGCCTACGACTTCGGTTCTTGGCTTTGGGGCGGGAGCGGAGCCACCTTCAGAAGCTCCGGGGATTGCCACCCTGGAGGTTGATCGCCTCTCCACCAGGCCCAACTCGTCCAACAGCAGCATCTTCCTCCGGAGCTCTCTGCACTCCTCTGGAATCATATTCAGAGGCAGGAAGGCCACCAGTGGAGAGACGTCGCCAGGACCGATGTTTCCAGGCTAGAACTTCTTGAGATGGGTCTTCAAGGCTTCACCGGCCAAGTTGGTGTCCAAGCCGACTTCAATGCGGTTAGTATCCATCTCACTGTTGAAGGCCTAGGCAGGCCGGCTCCTAGCCCTCAGCGGGGCCCATGTGTTCGTGAAGAAGTTGTCGAAGACCACCTGAGGGGTCACCCCACCTTCGACACATTCCTTTATTCTGTCCAGGATGGGCCTGTACTCCCTTGACACCGCCGGCACGTCACTCCAAGTGTCGGTGTCGACGCGAGGAAGGCCATCAGGTAGCTCCAGCCTCTCGTGTCCCTCGACGGTGATGACCACCCAGTCTTTCTTCCAGTCATCCCACTTGCCAGAAGGGAAGGACCTCAAGTACTTGAGGGGAGAGTTTTTCCGCATCACGAAGTAGAAAAGCCGATGAACTTATCACTCTTCCCGGTCGGGTGGACAGTGAAGAAGGTCTGGAACAACTCCACACAATGGGGCACGCCCAACCACATCTCGCAAAAGTGGACAAAAGTTGCCACCAGCAAGATTGAGTGGGGGCCCAGATGGTGGAGTTGCAGACCATAGAAATCTAGCAGCATCAGAAAGAAGGTGGAGAAAGGTGGGATCAAACCCGCCATGGCGTACCCAAGGAAGTACACCATATCTTCGGCTCGCTTCTTCTCGAAGGGAAGCTCGCCGCAGCGAATGTCATTGTCGAAGGAGTCATTGGACCATCCCATGTAGGTCCGGACCCCGGACAACTCCTTCTTGCTCCCAATGCGGCTCGTGGGGAGTCCCAACTTCATCGCGGCACAGCGTGGCGAGAGAGGAAAAGCAAGCAAAAGTTTGGAGGATTTGAGCGCAAGTTCAGATGAAGGCGTAAAGAATCCCCAAACGGTGCGCGCTTTCCTTCTTATGTAAGCCCCCGCAATGCTTGGATGGAAACCGTAGAGGAGCCGACGATACAATTCAAAAACTTTACCCTGCCAATGACAAGGGGGCCCGGGGCCACCCCAACGATCAAGTCGAGGTCCTTACCCCAGGTGAGTGGTTTTCATCATGAAAGGTGGGAAGCCCGAAGGCAGCGGCCTGACAAGGCGTGCGGAACCGATACAATTTTCATATCGGGAACCGGCGACCTTCAATTGCGTGAGATCCGCACACTCAGATCTCACCTGCTGCATCCTGGATATGCCACGCGGTGTTGGTTTAACTATGAACTGCCGCCAACAGCACATTCGAAGACCCTTGAAGACACGGCTCAAAAACCGAAGGATGGACCCACCTCCAGCAGAACGACTTCATCCAAAAAGTCTCTCCCAAATGTGGGCCCAAGGGGCCACTGTCGTTACCCTACATACCGTATACCCCTTGGGATTACAAAAAGACCAAAGGAACTTCACATGTCTGAGTTGAAGACCTGCGAAGGCCCCACGTGTCATACGGGACCGGACCTGCCTCCCATCTATGGTTAGTCCTGGTGCTGCCACGTGTATACTACAACCGGACCTACATCCCACACATAGCTCTGGGCTAAACACCTGTGCGGCACCCCCGGACCTAACCCCCGACAGAGGGAAGCTCCGGTACCAACACGTGTACATCTACACCGGACCTACTCGTCCCAGACGGAAAGCTCCGAAGCTGCCACGTGCCCAACCGCCAGACCTTCAACCTTAGTAATCAGACTGGTGAACCCCCAACGACTCGGGCCTTCAAGGGGCAATCAAAGACTTCAAAACCCGATTAAGTGTCATTAATACCATATTAATGACACACGATCGGAAGGCCCTTAATACCAGTAATAGCACTGTCAAGGCCCGTTACCACGCTATTAAGGGTAATTAACCTCATTAATTGTCTATTAAGCATCAGTAACCGCCAGGGCCACATGTTGGGCCAGGCTAACGGTGTAACGACCAGCCCTTGTACTATAAAAGGACTGGTCGACGATACACAAGGAGGACTCTCTGGCACACGCACACGCTCTCTCTCCTCTCGGATTCTTTAAGGCCCGATGCTAGAAGCTCTGGACCCTTAGACACTCAATACAACCACTACACACCCCGTGGAGTAGGGTATTACGCTCAGGCGGCCCAAACCATGTAAATCCTTGTGTTTATTTGCCATCGTCTTTTGAATCTTTGTGCGCCCAATACCAAACTACAAACTTCGCAGGCTACTAACGGTAGTATCGGGAGAATTGCTGAAAAAACACTCCGACAACTTCCTGGATGAATCTGGCTTACAGCAACTTCTTCACTTCTTGACGTATGAAGTTTTGTCGCTCTACTGATTGCTTCTGAGGCTTCTGATGTATAGGCCGAGTGTCGGGATAAATCTTCAGATTGTGCTCAACCACATCCCTGGGGATCCCAGGCATTTGAGACGGTTGCCAGACAAACACGTCGACATTAGCCCGGAGGAAAGTGATGAGCGCGAGTTCCTATTTATCGTTCAGACCTCTTGATATACGAGTGGTCTAAGCGGCGTCGGAACCAATTTGGACGACTTTGACGGGAATGTCGGTGTCACTGCTTGGTTGCACACGAGGTGCAGAAGTTGAGCCTCGATGACGAATGCTCGGGGGTTCCGTAGCTTGCTCCTTTCTGGATTCTTCCTCCTGCGCTATAGCAAGCGCATGAAGTTCTTCCAAAGCAGTAACTTTGGCGGTGCGATCTCCTCAGATCCGGAGAACACCTGAGGGTTTTGGCATCTTCAACACCAAGTAGCCATAATGAGCAACAGCCATGAATTTGTACAAGGCCGTTCTGCCCAAGATGGCGTTGAATGGTAAGTTGATCTGCGCCACGTCAAAGATCAACTTCTCAGTGCGGTAATTCTCCCTAGTTCTAAAGGTCACTGGGAGAGTAATGGCACCGAGTGGAGTTATGGCTCCCGGACCTACTCTGGAGAAAGGTCGTGAGGGGCAAAGATCAGAAGATCGGAGATGAAGCTTGACAAAAGCTTTGAAGCTTATGAGGTTCAACCCCAAACCTCCGTCCACCATTACATGGTGGAGCTGAATGTTGTTGATGGTCAGACATACCATTAGTGGAAGTTGACCAGCTCCGATCATGTTTCGTTGGCAGTCCGAAGCATCAAAAGTTATGGCAGTGTCCATCCACTTCTGATGAGGCTCTGCCCTGGTAGTGGGAGCTATAGAGGCCATGTCCCGCCGCATTGTCTTGAGGACACAACGGGAGGTGATGTCCCACGAGCCACTAATGATGGTGTTCATGGTCTTCCGACGCTCGTTGTTGAAGACGTCAGAGTCGTTGTCAACGAGGTGTAAACAGCCTTCAAGACCTTTTTAGGGTCCTTAAATCCTAACTCCTCTTCAGCCAGAGCTTCGTCGACCTTTTCTTTTCCTTCCCTTTGACGGAAAGGAGCTTCTTCCCGGCGCTTGTCGTAACACTCGGCGAGGTTCTGAACCTCTCAGCAGTTTTCCAGGTTGTGGCTATCTGTTTTGTGTATGGGACACCACATCTTGGAGATGCCACCGTCTTCAGACGACGGTCGAGGTTGTTTCTCGGGGCGTGGCCCCCGACCACCCGGAGCTGCAGCAGCTGCAGCAGTAGGTGTGCCGGCCGTCGGTTTCTTCTTGCCGTTGGACTTTTTCTTCTTCTTGCCACTCCCGAAGGTATTGGTTTCACCCTTGGAGGACTTTTTGTTGGCCTCCAGTGGTGGTTGGGAGTGCATTTCATGGCCCTCCGCAACCTTGGCACACTTGTCTGCCAAGCTGAAGAGTTCTGTGATGCTGCTGACTTTCTTGGTCGCCAGCTTCTCCAACATCTTCTTGTATCAAACGCCCTGTCTGAATGCTACAATAACAGAAGTGCTTGAGATAGAAGGAATGGTATTTCATACTTGGTAGAACCTCATGATGAAAGATCGTAAGGACTCTCCCCCTTTTTGGTTGACAGCAAAAAGGTCCAGTTCTGTGCCTGGTCGGGTGTATGAGATCTCGAAATTGGCGGTGAACTATTGGCACAACTCCGTTCAACTGTTGATTGAGTCAGGCGGAAGGCTCATGAACCAAGACCTAGCAGACCCAGTCAAAGCCATAGGAAAATAATTGGCCAACATGACCTCATTTCCCCCATCCGCAAGGATAGCGGTGGAGTAGATTTGGAGAAATTTGGCGGGATTGACAGTCTCGTCAAATTTCTTCGGAAGGTGAGGCCAGAACTTTTGCGGTCATCTAACCATGCGTAGGTGCATGGACAAGGCAGAACAACCTCCTCCTACTCCCTCAGGAGCAGGTCTATCCCGAGCCTCTCGCCTCTCGCGAGCACGCTCGATGTAGACACGGTCGTCCTATTGACGGTAATGGCGATTGAGCTCCGCCCGGAGGTTATGAGTCGAAAGCCTCGTTATCGTATGAGTACATCGCGCTCCGAAAGGCAGCGACGTTGCCTGTTGAGACACAGCATGCGTCCTGTGGTGTGAAGCGTGCGGACCGAGTCTACCCGACAAGGTCCGATGCTGTTATTGGGCCCGCCCTGGGGGGGGACCTTGATTGCTGATGCGATTGGTTGCTCCTGCAACCAAATGATCCACATCAGCTCTCCACTGCTCCATTGCACCCTGGGATGCTCCTGGAGGCGGTGGATCTTGGAGAAGAGCACGCGCAACATGAAGCGCATGTTCGGGGTTATTTTTCGCCGATGTAGTGACCGACGCGGACGCCCCATCTCATTGTCCAGCTTGATTCGCCAGTGCGGACGGTGGCGGTGGTTGCATGACTCCTGCTGGAGCCACAACACCTACTAGCTGCTGCATGTTGGAGGGGTTGCCTCCAGCAGGTTGCGCAGCATGGCTGCTGTTGGACGATCCAGCAGCAGAATTTACCATCTTTGAATCTCAGGCACTCCCCTACCTGGCGCGCCAACTGTCGGAGGGTGATTCTGGCAATTCTCTCGGTACTACCGTTGGCAACCCATGGAGTAGGGTATTACGCTCAGGCAGTCCGAACCACGTAAATCCTCGTGTCAAATTGCCACCTTCTTTTGAATCTTCGCGTGCCCTAACCGAACTAAGAACTTCGCGGGCTACCAACGGTAGTACCAGGAGAATTGCCGGAATCACCCTCCGACAGAAGCATTTCTTGTTTGATCGTGAATTCCATATATGTGGTAGGAGTAGTATTTATGATTATGCCATATCTTTATCATTGTATCATCATAAACACTACAAACCCCCACTATAGTCTTATTAGCTATGACATGATTATGTTAATATAAATAACTTATGCTATGAATTAACATTGGTTCAAAGATGACTTAGTTCATTGCCTAAGGATGGCTTGTGCCTAGGCTCTTAAGGTAATTACTTAATATGCTAGCATGGTGCTAGGATAGATAACTAGTGTTGAATGTCTCGTAGACCCACAGATTGAAGAGGTAGGCAGTAGGTTGTGAGAGCCTTATCTGTCCTTTGTAATCCTCCACGTTCGGCTATGCCACATGCTCTTAGCAGGAGTCGTCCTTGTGTTGCTAGGGGTAAACACATGCCCGATGTGTTAATCCACTTAGCATGAGAATTCATAATTAATATGATTATTAGTAACTAACTTAGGCTATGTATATGTACATTAGAAGCACATTAGGAGTATCTACCTAACTCTTAGCCTAGCCCCTCTTTATCTCATTTACCCCCTTAGGATAGAATGCTCTTGTGTGTGTCACACTACCTCCAACTTATGAATTACCCATCCTTGCTACAACCCTACCTAGACCAACCTAGCCTCTCCATTTGATGATTGAATTCCTTCCACCTAGCCTTCCTTTGGGAGAATATAAATGACACCCTTTGGGAATACTCTAAAAGGAGAAATGCTACATCAATAGATTCTGTGCGCTTGCGGATTTACATCTGTGTTTGAAAAACTATCAACAAGCATTTCTGGCACCCCTGCTAGGAATGAATTACTAGTAGTACGTAGGAAATATCAACAAGCATTTCTAGCACCGCTGTCAAGGAAGGCAGCCGAAGTATTGCATGATTGAGTGAATAGGATAGGATCCTGGTAGGTTTTAGTAGGATAACCCTTCTTTGTTTTAGCATTTTATGTGAAAACAGGGTAGTGTATGTCTGGTTTCCACTTGTCGGAAAACATTGTTGAAGATCCCGAAACCCTTCTGAGAGATTGACCTCGTGTCATTACTCATCAGAAGCTTCGAGCGACAAAGCAAGCCATCACAACTGCACCAACAACCAAAATGCTAGTGGCCCAGAAGATGCTTCTTGAGTTTTTGGATCCATATGCTAACAATGTGCATGTTAGGACTAGTGTTAACACGGGATACGCGAACTTCAAAATCAAGACTGGACTGTTCACTATGGTGCAAGCCAACCCAATTTGTGGGAAGGCCAACGAGGATGCAAGTTCTCACCTGCAACAGTTCCTTGAGATTTGCAACATTTTTAAGATCAAGGACATATCTCCTGATGTTGTCTGTCTTAGGCTGCTTCCGTTCTCTCTTCTTGGGAGAGTGAAGCAGTGGTTCTACGTGAATCAAAGTGTTGTAGACACTTGGGAGAAGTGTTCTACGACATTCCTCGCCAAGTTTTTCCCATTGAGCAAGACCAATGCCAAGACGCCAAAGAATCTATTCTCGAGGCTTGGGAAAGGCTTCAGGAGTATATCTTAGGCTTTCCGCACCATGGGATGGATGATTGGCTATGTATCCAAAAATTCTACAATGGGCTGATACCTTCTGCTCGTGACCATGTTGATGCTACTATTAGAGGAGCCTTCTTCTCATTGACTGTGCCCAAAGCCAAAGATTTGATTGAGAAGATGGTGTCAAATATGGGTTGGAGCGACGAGTGTCTCCATACCCGCCAGCGAGGCATCCTTATGAAGAAGATTGATGGACAAGGCAATGGTGAGGTATGTGGCAAAGCCTATGCCCTAGAATCTCACATCACTTGTGAAGTCTGTGGCAACACAATCCATTTGGTCAATGACTACCCAGAAACCTGTGAGGATGCCCTATATGTAGCCAACAATGGAAACAACAATGGCTATCCTCTAGGATGTCAAGGGTGGGGCCAACCACGTCCATTCTTTCAAGGAGGGTACAACAATAATGGCAACAATGTAAATCAACCCCTTGAGAGAACTTGCCATTAGCTAGCTGAAGATCAATGATCTCTATCCAAGAAACTATTGGCTAACGACAAGACCCTAGAGAGAATTAATGCCAAGATTGAAGGATTATCCTCAGCCTTCAAGAATCAATTGAGTTCCAACAAGATGTTGGAAACTCAGTTGGCTCAACTGGCAGTTGTTGTTCCTCCTGTGGAGAATGGCAAGATGCCAGGACAGCCCGAACCTCCGTTGAAAATGCGATCATGATTTATCTACAAGGAGGCAACTAGCTGAAGGACCCTGGATGTCCCACAACATCTTGCTCGATTGGGGCTCACCAATTTGACAAGGCCCTTTGTGACCATGGAGCAAGTGCGAGTGTGATGCCCAGGGTGGTTTTTGACTAGCTGAACTTCACGAAGCTTACTCCAACACCAATACAGCTCCAACTGGTTGATTCTTCAGTCCATTATCCGGCGAGTATCGCCAAAGATGTTCCAGTGAAAATCCAGAATTTCTTCATACCTATGGATTTCATGGTGCTCGACATGGAGGTCGAGATTGATACGCCGCTCATTCTTGGGCGCCTGTTCCTTAGCACCGCGAAGGCTCCCATAGATGTGGAAGCTGGAGAAATCCACTTCCATATCAATGGAAAGAAGGAGAAGTTTAACTTTCACCCAAAGTTGAAATAATGCTCCATGATCCGTATCAAGTATGGGCCGAATGTTAAGCACATTCAAGAGGTCGAAATCACACCTCCAAAGGTGGACCCACTCATTGAATTCATGAGGAATTTGATCTATGTGGAGAACCCGTCTCATCGTACATGCCGACACTCTAAGAAGACGGAGAAGTCCGTGCCTCCCCAAAGGCCCAAGTCCACCAAGCCGCCAAAGAAGAAATGGCGGAAGAAGCAACACAAGCCGTTCGAGCCCATCCCTCTGAGCCCGGATGTCAAGAAATGAAGAAAGAGGAATGTCCATCTCATCGGACGGTGGTGAGACCTAGCCAATAGGTTAACTTGGTAGTTATCCTTTTCTTTAATTTTTCTTTTCTCTTCATTTGGTTTTCCCCATTTAGTTTGATTTTCACCACTGCAGATTTGATTTTTCTTAGCAAGTTTAGAATCTTCTATTCTCAACTATCATTTTTATTTATTTATTTCATAGAAATAAAATTGTTGGGTTTTGAAAAAAGGAGTTTTTATTCGGAAAACAATTTTCTGAGATGCAAAAGTTGTAATTCACCAATGTGCTAATTCCATAGCCATTGGGAAGCCATCTGCCAAAAGGGAGAATAGGGGGGCCCACTTGTTGGTTGGGCCGACCCCCCTGTTCGGCCGACTAGGGGAAAGAGCCATGTTGGCTCTTTCTCCTCTAACGGCTACATTTGATTTCCCTAGTGACAATTGGGGAGTGCACACTATAAATGGTGGCCGTGAGGAGCACTTCTCCTCACACTTCACCTCATTTGATAACTCCCCAAAGTCACTCTTGCTCACATTATTTTTCTTGCTCTTCATTGAAGTACTCTTGCTCAAAATCCAGCTCAAAAAGATTTGCTTTTGTTTGCATTTGCAGTTTGCTCTCAAGTTCTTCAAGGGAAAATTTATCGGGGGTTTTGCTTTTGCTAACATCACCTCTTTCGAGTTTTTGCCTTGTTGTTTTCTTGTTTTATGTGGCCATGAAAGGAATGAGGAGGTGTTTGGGAGGAGGAAGGAGGCTGCAAGCTCAAGCCATGTTGGAGATTCAAGTGCACGCCCCTCTTCCCTTGCTACACCAAGTTCACAAAGGAGGACTGTAGGTGAGGACACTCCCATGGGTGAGAGGAGCAACCCGCACCAACTTCTTCACGACGAAGACCTCGACATACAAAGTGAAGCTGAAGATCAAGCACGCAACCTCCTCAAAGATCGTGAGTTTTCTCATAACAAACATTATGATCCAGATTTAATCTCCAAAATAGGTATGGATTACAAATTCTTTTCCATTTGGTGTGCACTAGGATGGTAAAACTTTGCTCCCATAGAGGAGAGAGGTTCACGCCTTCTCTCCATACAATTCCTTTGCACACTCAAAATAGGATTTGATGGTATTACTTTTATATTATTTCAAAAAGAATACAACATCCTATGGAAAGAATTAAGTGAAATCCTAGGCTTCCATAAACGTTGATTGCTAGATTTAGACGCTTTGCCTAAGTTTAAAAGACAAAGTTTTTCGCAAGATTTAACTAGTGAGGTCAGATGTAGTGCACCTAGGAATAGCCACTTACACGACCCTACTTTACACTTCATGCATAGATGGGTGGCTATGACTATGTTCCGTAGAGGAGACGTAAGGGCAGTGCGTGAAGATGAGCTGAAAATTTTATTTACCATGATTAAAAAGATAAAAGTTGCTCCAGTTATTTCCATTATGACACTATGGTTAGATTACATTCCAAGAACAGGGCCAATTGAATGCACTTCATTGATTACTCGTATTGCTACTAGGGTAGGAGCACTAGAATATTTTTTGTTTGAGTATAATAAAAACGAAACAGAACTAATTAATGAAGATTAATTAGTGAAAGGACATACCCTTAAGCATGATCAAGATGGCTCTTTGTTATTTTATTATCCTGGCTTTGTCAATGAAATTCGGTTACCTAACAAGGATTATCATTAGTACAAATTCTGGAGACTAACCATTGATCTTCTTCCATCGATGAAGACCGAAGAAGTAATGTGTCTGGCTGGGTAACTAGAAGCCGTATAAGGAGAGCGGCCATGGCCCCGAAAACCTCCACGGTCCGTGAGTACAAAGAAGAAGAGAATCCAATAGCTGATGCACCCGGATGGACCCAACTTCCATCGTATGAAACTGAAGGTCTGTCTTGGCATGGATAGCCAAGTGACACATGGGAGCCACCCCTATCCACTTCAAGCTCTATCAGCTTGCCTCCAACGTCCATGAGAAGATGTCATTCCTCTTTGGCTAGAAGTCATTGTGACTATAGGCAAGGAATGACGGATCTCACTAGACATATGGAAGAGCTTGAAGTGAGAACAGGTGGCATCTACAACAATCTCCAAGGGCATGTCCAAGGTACACAAGACTGGCAACAACACATGGATGCTCAATTTACCAACTTCAACTCCACGCAACAACAACAACAAGCCGATCTCGCGACATACCTCCGTCATCAAGAGTTCAACCCTCATCACGGAGGTGAGTGAAGAACAAGCTTGGGGGAGGACCCCCACTTGAGGTAAATTGTATGAACCCCTTGCATATTTATTTTCCATTCACCCATCATCCACCTTGCATATAACAAAAATTTAAGTGGTATAGATTTATTTTCAAATAAAATAATAGATATGCAGTAAGAATGACTTGGAATTCACATAGATGAAATGATGAATAGTTGTTCTATTTTAATTTTCCTAGGTCCCTAGTTTACAACCTTACTACTCTCCAACATATTGCTCTCATTGGCTAAAATTGCTTTTGCCTCAATTTGGAAATTGTGGGTAGCAAAAGCTTTATCCATTCGAATTTGTTGTGAGATATGATATAGTGATAGGGCTGCTATTCCTAGTTTGAAAATGAAACTTGGATTTCCAGAGAAAATTGTTAAAAAATTTAAGTTACTCTCATTTGATTGGAAATACCTATCAAAGCCATATGATATATTACATTGATAGACCTTATGCATATGCTATTTGCCTTCACGTTGAGCTTTGTCAAACTAGTATAGATTTATGTGAGATTTCATTCATTAGTTTTTGAATTCAAGACTTCACTTGCACATGCTATACTTGTACATCAGAAGTAAGCAAAATCCCATCATACCACCATTCCATAATAAAAAGAGAAACTCCATATCATCCATGCTTAGTACTCTCTCCAAAATTTATTGCATAAAAAAAGAGTAGAAGACATGGCTACAAAAAAAATGCATGCTTACATCATAAGCATGAGAAAATAAAAATAAAGAAAAGTAGCCATGTTTCATCCCTACAAAATAAGAGAGTCCACTCAAAAAGGAGTCATCTCAAATACCCACATCCACCTCCATTCCATCACAAATCCACAAGTCTTGAATCAAATTGTTTTGAATTGATTTCTCCTAATGCTTCCTATTTTGACTTAGCAAATATTATACGTTGCAAATATGCCTACTATATTCCATACCAAGCTCCACATACAAGCCTTATGTAGAGGTAGGATAAATTTCGGCAAACTGTCTTGGTGAGGATATATTTCCTTTACACAAAAAGGAGAGGCCGAGAGAATCAAATTGAGATACTTATAATCTAAATTGAACTCTCCAGAATTTGAGTGGAACTTGAATTCTAGGGTATGTGTGCTCCATTTGTTGTTCTATCTTTCAACCACTCATGAATGGGAGAAGGCATAAGCCCCATAATAACTTGAGATGGGTGAAGCACCATGCCAATTTTTGCAATACTAGGTAGAGTATTCTGTTGTGCACATGGTACTTTTGAAAAATAGAACATAGTAGCAACTTCTGATCGTCAACCTAAAGTCTTGACTTTGCTCGGGACGAGCAAAGGATAAGCTTGGGGTAGTTTGTTGACGCCTGTTATATACAAATTTCATCCATCAATATAATTCATTATGTAAAGGAATTGTCATTTCATGCAAACATCACCTTTCTATTTGACCTATTTCCACTTGTCCTTGGAGAAATAGTGCATGCAGTGAATTATTACAGGAAATGAGGTAAAAGAGGGAGAGCAATCCTATAAAATACCATCCTAGCTAATCAAGCGATGACATGTGGCACCACATGGATCAAATGGCCCACAAAAAAAAGTATTCTAGGCCATGCAACGGTGTTGCACCAATATCAAGGGATGGGACCCATCTGGCAGTGACCTGGAGAGAGTTCATGAGAAACGGTGCAACGACCAGGTTGGCCGACCCCCCTAGTCGGTCAACCTGGTCATGGCGCCGAACTTGGTCAGCTTCAACGTGTTGGCTTCTCCCGGCTTGAAGAAGTCAGTTGTGACTAATTCACGCGCTTTTGGTGGCGGGAACCGACCCTTCTCCACCTATAAATAGGACCCCTACCCTCACTTCACACACACATCACTTGAGTATTCATCCATTCTCTCCACTACTCTGCATAGGTTTAGAGGAGTATAGGCTATAGAGAGGAGAGCCTCTAGTCCATAGTCCAAGTAGGAGAGGAGTATAAGGAGTCTCTTCCCAATTCCTATTTGGGAAAGGTATGGCTCTCATATTCCTATTTGTATTTGTGACTTTGTTCTTAATAAAGATGTTATCTTTAGTCTTCTATTGTTCATATACTTGGATGAATCTTTTCTTGTTTGATTGTGGATTCCATATATGTGGTAGGAGTAGTATTTATGATGATTCCATATCATTATCATTATATCATCATAAACTCTACCAACCCCCACTATAGTCTAATTAGCTATCACATGATTATGTTAATATGAATCACTTATGCTATGAATTAACATTTTTTCAAAGATAATTTAGTTCATTGCCTTAGGACGTCTTGTGCCTAGGCTCTTAAGGTAATCACTTAATATGCTAGCATGGTGCTAGGATAGATGAGTAGCGTTGAATGTCTCGTAGACCCACGAATTGAAGAGGTAGGCAGTAGGTAGTGACAGCCATATATGTCCTTTGTAATCCTCCACGTTCTACTATGCCACAAGCTCTTGGTGGGAGTTGTCCTAGTGTTGCTAGGGATAAACCGGTGCCCGATGTGTTAATCCACTTAGCCTGAGAATTCTTAATTAATATGATCATTAGTAACTAATTAAACTATGTAAATGTACATTAGAAGCACAGTAGGATTATCTACCTAACTCTTAGCCGAGTCCCTCTTTACCCCATTTACCCCCTTAGGATAGAATGCTCTTGGGTGTGTCACACTACCGCCTACTTATCAGTTACCCATCCTTGGTAGAACCTACCTAGACCAACCTAGCCTCCCCATTTGATGATTGCTTGCCTTCACTTAGCCTTCCTTTGGGAGAATATAAATGACACCCTTTGGGAATACTCTAAAAGGGGAAATGCTACATCGATAGATTCCGTGCACTTGCGAATTTACATCTATGACTTAAAAACTATCAACAAGCATTTCTGGTACCCCTGCTAGGGATGAATTTTTAGCAGTGCGTAGGAAATATCAACAATGACTGATGTTCAGTTCGGGGGTCTCTCCATCTCTTTATAAATGGTGGGGGAATACATGAACGAGGGGAAGCTCTAATGCTCTAGCGGAGGGGCAAAAGTCCCCCTGTTGGTTGTCTTCTTCATTGTCGTCTTGTTGATTTTTTCTTTCTGTCTCTAGTCCCCTTCTCGTCGAACGGCTTCGATCTCCTTTTATAGGCAGGAGCAAACCTTCTATGCCTTAGCTAGTTCCCGTCTTCCTCATATGGGATGCGTGTTCTTACATATTCGTTCCTGTCCACCCACTCTTCGTGGTGCGGTCCAACTATGGATCCTGCTGGCGCCATTATAGGTGGCCAACGGGTCGTGCCGGGCCAACCAACCCGAGCCCGACCGTGCTCGGGCCTTGAAACCCTTGACCCGGAAAAAAATCAGTCTGTGTCGAGCTGTCCCGCGGGCTGGAGGGCAAGGCCCAGGCATGACCCGAGTCATTTTATACTTGACGGGCCATAAATGGGCCATGTCGAGCTGGCCCGACCATGGCCCATTTAAGTTAAAACACAGTAAAAAAGTGAAAAAAAATCATCATTTGTGCCTAAGCAGGCCGTGTCGGCAAGCCCGAAAGGCCGAAGGTCAAAGCCCATGCACGACCCGCACCGGGCTTCGAGCCAGTCCGAGCCCAATGTTTTGGGGTCATGCTGGGGTTCGGGCCGTGCCTTTTTTGCCGGCTTTCATGTTGGCCCATCTGGCCACCTCTAGGTGCCACACTTGCCCCGTTCGGTCATGTCAATCCCTCCGTCAATGCCTCGATATTTGGGTTTGCATGCTATCCATGACGAGACTAGATTGGGCGTGCAGAGAGGTAGTAGTGGTATTGGTACGGCCTTCCACGCAGAGACCCAGAGGGCGGGATCCGACCCCCAGTGTCTGTGCTCGGTGGTACAAAGGTGCCCCATGTGGGGTCATCTCTCGGTCGTCCGTCCCTTGCGTGATTCACTTCGTGTGGCGTCAAGACCTGATGGGCCGACCTTTCAAACCGAACTTGGTTGTACACCATGCGTGAGCCGGGATACTTGTCTTCCTGCCCCGATCTGTCCGGGCGGGGCATGTGTTGGTCGAAGGCATCCGTCTCGGGTCTCCACCCTCAGGTTCACTGTCGTCATTGGGGGAAGGCGCGTCCCTCCAGGCGGGCGCGAGCCTTGAGTTTGTAAGAGACAAGGAGGGTCATGGGCGTCCATGGTCTTCTTCAGCTTTTACTATTGCGCGATCTTTGAGAAGGTGGAAAGGTGCACGGGTGGATTCTTCGATCGCTACTATCCTTTATTTGCAGCGTCATCTATGAGGCGATTTAATGCGCCACCATCGCCGCTTCCATCCCTTCGGCTTCTTCAACGAAACTATAAATAGCCCCCGCCAGGGGGCTTCCTTTCTTCACAGCTTTCACCTTTCTCCCCTGTGGACGGAGGAGAAAACTCCTCTTGTTGACGGCTGTTATATACAAATTTAATCTGTCAATATAACTCAATTATGTGAAGAAAATATCATTTCTTGCACACATCACCTTTCTATTTAACCTATTTCCACTTGTACTTCGAGAAATTGGTGCATACAGGCATTTTACATAGAATTGAAGTGAAGCAAGGGGATGGATCCTATAAAATATCATCCCAGCCAATCAAGCGCCGACATGTGGCACCACATGGATCAAATGGCCCACAAATAGAAGTATCCGAGGCCATCCAACGGTGTAGCACCCATATACGGGGATGGGACCCACCTAGAAGTCACCCCAAGAAAGCACAGACCGTTTGGAGGACTTACCAGGTCGGTCGACCCCCATAGTTGGCCGACCTGGTCTTTCCTCCAAACTCGGTCAGCTTCCACGTGTTGTCTCCTCCTGGCTTGAAGAAGTCAGTGGTGACTAATTTGAGCGCTTTTGGTGGCGGGAACCGTCCCTTCTCCAAGCTATAAATAGGACCCCTCACCCCTCATTTCAACACACACCACTTGAGCATCATTCTATTGTATACACTAGTTCTCTTAGTCCTTAGTGAAGTTAGGCTATAGAGAGGAGAGCCTCTAGTCCCAAGTCCAAGTTGGGAAAGGTATGGCTCATGTATCTTTTCTTATATCTGTGACTATATGCATAATAAAGATATTATCTTTAGTCTTCTGTTATTCATATACTTGGATGAAGTGTTTCTTATTTGATTGTGGATTCCATGTATGTGGTAGGAGTAGTCTTTATGATTATGCCATATCACTCGTAATCTATCATCATAAACACTACAAACACCCACTATAGTCTAATTAGTTATGATATGATCATGTTAATATGAATCACTTGTGCTATGTATCAACATTGGTTCAATGATGATTTAGTTCATTCTCTTAGGATGGCTTGTGTCCGGGCTCTTAAGGTAATTACTTAATATGCTAGCATGGTGCTAGGAGAGGAGGTAGCGTTGAATGTCTCGTAGACCCACGGATTGAAGAGGTAAGCAGTAGGTGGTGACAGTCCTATCTGTCCTTTGTAATCCTCCACGTTCGTTTATGCCACAGGCTCTTGGCGGGAGTCGCCTAGTATTGCTAGGGATAAACTCGTACCCGATATGTTGAACAACTTAGCATAACTATTCACTATTGACTTGCTCATTAGTACCTAACCTAGGCTATGTATATGAATATTAGAAGTATTGGAGGAGCAACTCCCCAACTCTAGGTCTAACCTCCACTAGGACCCACTTACCCCTTAGGATAGAATGCTCTTGTGTGTGTCACACTACCCATATATTATAAACTTATCCCCGTCTTGATAATTGATTAGTATCCCATAGCTTGATCATAAGAGTAGTGTTTACTTTATTCCATTGCCTTCCTTTGGGATAAATACGATACCCATGGGAATACTCTTGGGTAATATGCTACACGGCAGTTTCCGTGCGCTTGCAGACCTCGTCTCTTTCGAGAGATGATTTGTGACGTTAGTAGCCGTCAATAAGCATTTCTGACGCCGTTGCCGGGGAAGGAAAAGGAAGTGAAGGATAGCTATCACTTGTGATTAAGCTATAGGTACTAGTAGTTATTAGACAGGATTACCCTTGTTTATTTTTTCCTTTTGTGGTGAAAACGGGGTAGTGTTGGCTAACCCATTTCATGGGATGGCCAACGAGGACGCTAGTGCTCAACTACAAGAAGATTGAAGGCATACCTCAACAAATGTCCGCTAGGCAACACCATTTCCTTATGCGGAAGAATTTCAGCTTCCAGTAGGGACCAAAGTCATCCATCCCTAAGCTTGGGGGAGGCTCCAAGAGTTCTTCTTGATTTGCCTCCATCATGAGGTGGATAGTTGGCTCCTCATCCAACATTAATATCTTGGGTTGGTCCACCAATCCATGACCACCTTTGTGTTGGAGCTGAGGAGTCCTATTCTCATTCATCATGGATGAGAATATGGTCTCTATGCAAGGGGTGGATTAGAATGCTCTAGTTTCCTTAGCTTGTCATGCACACCACTTAACAAGGTGGACATGCTACCTATGGAACTACACCACCCGTTGAAGTATCATGATAGATCAAGTTAATGAAGAAGTGATTGGAATTATCCAAGTCATGGATATTCACATGATTTGTGAAAATCCATGTCAAACATGGGCCACTTTGGGAATCATTTCCCTAAGACCCATGAGGATTCTTCCTTTTGAAACACAACTCCAATGACTATCACCTACAAGGAGGTCAAGGGTGAATCAACATCACCCTTGTAATCAAGGCGGCTATGCATATTTCAAGGGATTTAAGTTTAATTAGCCTACTTTGAAGTATCTTGTCCATGGACAAACAAGAATCAAGACAACATTTACATTAAGTTTTTGGCCAAGGAAAAGAAACTTAAAGAGCATTCAAGATCCCAGATATCCCACAATCACTTGTTGGGATTCCTACCCTTCGTCCAAGCCCATGAAACCTAGGGCAAGTGACATTGTGGATGAAGCGGTTCTTGTTTGATTGTGGAGTTCACATGTCATCATGCCCAAGGAAGCTTCTGATCCATGATCAAAGAATGGGTTAACCTTAAGGGATATCAAGATGGTCGAAGTGGCACCCCAAAAAGAAGGACAAGACTCACCATGGTCATAAGAGAATATCTTCAGGAGGGAAAAGCCGACGCAACATCAACAAGTCTTCATCAAAATGATGGAGAGGCTAGGACCATCATATGGTTCACATGTCCAACTGACATGCCAAAGGAGATTTGTCATGACAAGCAATAGAAGTTGTCCACACCATCAACTCTGGGGTTGGACAACAAATCATCGCACTAAACAGTTCGGAGGTAAGTCCCACTCATGAGACTTTTAAAATTCGGTGAGTCCTTGCCAATAGATTAATTGGTAGTTATTTCATATTTGATTTCCCAAATTGCATATTTGAATTTCCCATCTAATCTTGCATTTTCATTTAGAATGTTTGAATTTTCGCACTTGCATGTGGAAATGTAAAATTTCCAACCTTCCTAAAACTAAAATTTTGAATTAGGAAATAAATTTATTTGGATATGAACCTTGGGCATAACCACTTGAATTCATCTACCTAATTCAAAAAAAACTATTTCCCCTAATATTCATTGCGTTTACAAGTTGTTTCAAGTTGGCAAAACCATTTGTCAAAGGGTACAACATGATTTTGAGCTAACATAACCCGTTTTCGAGTTGTTTTGTTTATTCTAGATTTTAGTGCAGCAAGGACAAAATTTGTAAAGAGGTTGGAAGGCCCCATCAAGTGCATATCCCTCCATCGATCTCATTTTTAGTTCATGATGGAAGAATGCTCAAAATGGTGCCTCAATGGAGGAGTAAGATGAAGCTCATTCAACTTCAACCTCAACTTGGCGAGAGACATTGAACATGAAGTCTACACCAAAATCCATGGTTGTGAGTTTCTCACATAACGACCTTTAACCCGTCCTGCTCTTCATATGAGGTACAAGTTTAAAATTTTCCGTCGTTGAATTGCATTAGGATTGAATGATCTTTGTTTACATTGGTAAGGGAGGTTTACACCTTCTCATCATTCAATTCTTATGCATCCTCACGAGAGTAAGTGTTGACATTACTCTTTTTGATTCTTCAAAAAGGAATGTCACCTCAGTTGGGAATAAATTTAAACAAGTACCTAGAATTTCAAAATCATTGCGGAAATTGACTTAGACATTTTCTGCCTAGGTAATGCTTATGGAATGACTTAATGGTTGAATTGGTATGTAGCAATCTAGGAATAGTGATATCCGTAATTTTGATTTGAAACTCATTCATGCATGGATCACTATATTTCAAATGCCTAGGCAAGAAAATTAAAAATGTTCAGGAGGATAAAATTGAGAATTTCGTTTCCCATGACCTAAATGATAAACATTTGCTCTTGAGTAAAAAGCTATGATGGTTAGAAAATTTACAAGATAAAGGGATCCATATAGTGTATTTATATCACTTGCATTGCTATGAGTAGGAGATTCAGAAAATGTTCAACTTGATTTATCACTAAAGCCCCACTCCTAGGAATGATTCATACATTGTTCATGGATAAACAAGAAACTGGGCCCAATGCATCTTTGGTCTTGTTCTTCCCCGTGCGTACAAATAAAGATTTGGTTACCTAACCAAAAAATTCATTTGTACAAGTATCAGGAGCTAACCATCCCTCTCTATCATAGAGAGGAAGTTTGCAGGAGTGAAAAAACTATGCAAACATTCATAGATCCAATTGTTGGAAATCCTAAGAGGATTCCATTTCAATATCTCTTGGCCAAGGATTAAATTAGGATGGTTGCTACTTATCGGAAATTAAGCCTGAAGGTCAATCATAATTATATGAGGCCGGAGACTTGACATTGAAACCCTCCGTGAGCAACCAATGGGCTGCTACGAATACGTGAGAGCACTATGCTCTCAACTATTCCAAGTACCCATTCAAGCTCAAGGGAATTGCCACCATCATTGGGTGTAAGTTATTCCTTTGTGGCTAAAAGATATGATGTACCTTAACCAAAGAATGACAAGATCACATCCAATGTATATTGGGTGCAAGTTGTTCCTATGTGGCCAGAAGGTATTTTAAACCTTAGCCAAGGAACAACGGATCACACTCAACCCATGTTGAGTGCACGTCATCCCTTTGTAATTATAGATATGTTGTACCTTAGCCAAGGAATAACGGATCGTACTCAATACATGTTGGGTACATGTCACTCCTTTGTGGCTAAGGGTAATCATTAACATAGCCAAGGAGTGACGGATCACACCCAATGCATCAGATGTACAAGTTATCCCTATATGGCAAGAAGATATGATACACCTTAGCCAAAGAATGATGAAAAACACTCAACGCATGTTGAGTGCACGTCATTTCTTTGTAGCCAAGGGTTATCATTTCTTTAGCCAAGGAATAACAAGGTACATCCAACCTATGGAAACTTTAAGGTGTGGATGAGCAACATCGACAACACTCTCCTCAACCACACTTGTGGAATCCATGGAAGGCAACCCAACATCAACCCACAACCCCTCCAATTTGAAAGCCACGTTGCAACAAGGGTAGTCCAACGTCATGGCCTACATCCGTCATTAGGGTTTCAGACCCTATTGCGGACCTTGAACAAGAAAAAGCTTTGGGGAGGACCCCCACTTGAAGTAACTTGTATCACATCCCATTTACATTCCATTTGTATTTATTTATTTCCACCACATTTGCATCTAAAAAAGCGATTAATAATAATGTAGTATAGGGTAGTTTAATAAAATAAAAGATATGCAGTAAGAATGATTTGGAATTCACATAGATGAAATAATGAATAGTTGCTCTGTTTTAATTTTCCTAAGTCCCTAGTTTACAACTTACTACTCTCTAACATATTGCTCTCATTGGATAAAATTGCTTTTGCCTTGATTTGGAAATTGTGGGTACCAAATGCTTAATCCATTCTAAGTTGTTGTGTGGTATGATATAGTGATAGGGCTGATATTCCTAGTTTGAAAGTGAAACTTAGATTTTCGGAGAAATTCTAAAAAGATTTAAGTTATCCTCATTTGATTGGATATTGAAAGTGCCTCTAGGCATCGCTTATGGGTTTTTGTTGATTTATGACAAACAAATGAGATCCTAATAAAATTGTTGAGATGAGCGCAGGTTTTAAAGAAAATTAGGAGGAAAGCTCAAAAGGACAGGAGAATGAGGAATCAAAAGGATAAGAGCTCAAGAGCTGAAAAGAATAGTTAATTTTGTACGGAGTGTGTTGGAGAAACACATCACAAGAGCTCAAGCAAAGAAAAAAAAAGATCTCACTCACTACACAAAAATATGCACATCCGGACTAGTCTAATACCACCACAGACTAGTCCGATATGTCTCTTACCAGAAACGGACAAGTCTCCCCAGTGCAGACTTGTCCGCAAGTAATCTAGCTTACACAGCACCGGACTAGTCCGATATTCATCGGACTAGTCCATTAATCTTCTAACTAAAATCGGACAAGTCCTCCAAGTCCAAACTTGTCCTTAGCCCCACATTATTTTCACGACACCTGACAAGTCCGATCTCCATCGGACTAGTCCGAAAACTCTCTGACTAAAATCGAACAAGTCCTCCAAGTGCGGACTTGTCCTCAATTCAACATGAGGTTCACCACATCGGACTAGGCCGATATGTGCCGGACTAGTCCGAACACTTCCAAATCCCAAATCGGACTAGTCCGCAGATTTCCGGACAAGTCCGATATATCTGAACTCTTAGGGTTTCCCACACGCCGAACACCGGACTAGTCCAGAGTCCACCACGGACTAGTCCGGACATCGCAAACCCTAACGATAACTTTTGGAAACCTAGTATAAATAGAGGTGTACGGCCCTACAGCCACCTCCCTCGACCCCCTGCGCCGTCACACCTTCCAGGAGCCCAAAATACACATCTCTCCACACATTCTAACCCTAGAAAGATCAAATCTTTGAGGATTAGCATTGATCAAAAGGAGAGACTTGTTTCAAATGATCTTGAGCTCTTATGTTTGAATCTCTCGCACACTCTTGTTGTTTATTGCATATCATTGGAGTGTGTTTGGTGGTGTTCTTCATTGTAAATCTTGGGGAGCACTAAATTTGTGAGAAGGCCCCTTGAACACGGTTATTTGCCTCTTTGTTGTTAGTGGAAGAGAATCGTCCTCTGTGGCGATTCGATGAGGGTAGGGTTGGTGAAGACCCGATCCTCCATGGACTCGTCAACGTGTATGTAGGTTTCCTTCGTGGGAAGCAAACCACGGGATAAAATTGTGTCTCGTGCATCTTTGTTTTACTTTTCATCATAATCTAGGTTTTGTCTAGTGTTGTGAAATTCACCTTGAAACATTGTATCATACCTGATCATTGCAATATACTGATTCATTGGTTCAATACACTTTACTTGTAATCTGATTTCTGGTGCATAGTGTGCTAGACATAGAATTATCAATTTACTTTGATCGTTTAGTCTGTGCACACCAGACTAGTCCGCACAATATCAGACTAGTCTAATCTCCCTGTATTTTATCGATTTGTTAAGTGTTCCAGGATCTGACAAAAGATCAAAAAGCCTATTTGCCCCCTCTAGGCTACATTCAACTGGTATCAGAGCAGGACTCTTCAAAAGAGACTCACCGCTCGAAGGGAAGATGTCGGATATCAAGGATGTACACAAGAACTTCAACAACGAGAGGGGTGATGAAGAAAGAACTCAAAATATAAGAAGCTTCTCGATGCCATCCAAAATTGTGAGTACGATGACGAGGAGATGCTTGAAGTCAAGGCACTCCTAAGGAAGAAGGCACTCTCCCCAAAGGGGAAGAAGAAGATCGAGGACGAAAAGAACAAGGGGAGTAGTCACAACGACTACTCCCGATATCCTTTTAATTATGATTGGTAAAAATTCTAACAATAATTATTACTTGTCAATTCCTCTAGGGAAACCACCTTTCTTCGATGGCAATGATTATTCTTTGTGGAGACAAAACACGAAAATGCGTCTCATATCTCTTAACCCCAGCTTGTGGCATATAGTGTGTACAGAGATAGATATCCCAGATGATGATGAAGAGCTAACTCCAAGTCAAGAACGAGCTATTCATCGGAACGCTCAAGCTGCAGCTGTTATCACATCGTCACTTAGCTGAGACAAGTTCACCAAGGTGGATGGACTCGAAATTGCAAAGGAGATATAGGATACTCTACAAACCGCACATGAAGGTGATCGTCATGTATGTGAAGCCAAGGTTGAAATGATAGAAGGCGAATTGGGAAGATTCACCATTGAAGAAGATGAGTTACCACAAGATATGTACAATCGATTGAAGAATCTTATCAACAAAGTCCGAGCATATGGCAGCAAAAAGTGGAATGATCACGAGGTCGTAATGCTAATTCTTAGAGAATTCATGCCTCACAATGTGACTCTTTGCTCTATGATTAGAGAAAGCCCCGGGTATCGAAAGATGACTCCGGATGAACTTCTTGGCAAGATCATCAATTTTGAAATGATGGAGAAGCACGCCAAGCATGTCAAAGAAATTGTCGATCTTACCTCGGCAAAGAAGAAAGGAGTTGCTTTGAAGTTAACTTGCAAACCCTCATCAAAATAAGCTCATGGAGAATACGACATCGACGATGAAAGCAGTGACATTGATGAAGAAGACATGATCTTGTTCATGAAGAAGTTCAAGAAAATGATGAGAAGGAGACAAGGTAGTAGATCAAAGGAAGGAAAACAAAGGGGCAAACAAAGACCCAAGATGAGGCATGCTTGCTATAACTGTGGAGAGTATGACCATTCCATAGTGGATTGTCCACATGAAGAAAATAAGAAGAAGACTAGGGACAACAGGCCTCAGCCAAAGAAAATGTTCAAGAAGAAGAAGAAGCAATTTGGCCAAGCGCACTTAGGTAAAGAGTGGGACTCTAATGATGAGTCCTCACCCGAAGAAGAAGAAGAGGAGATGTCCACCATAGCCTTCATGAAGCCTACCAAGAAATCCACTCTCTTCCCAACCTTGGGCGCATGGAAAGACACTGATAACACTTGTCTAATGGACAAGGAAGGTAAAAGAAAGGTAACAACTAAATATTCATCCTCATATTCTTTTACTAGTGATAGTGATAATTCTAGTGATGATGAAGATATGCTTGTTGGCTTAGACAAGAAAACTGCTGCTAAGATAAAATTTCTAATGGATAAGCTTGTTGATAAGGAGGAGCTAGTTGATTGTCAAGAAGATATGATCATCCTCCAAAAGGAAGAATATCTTAAGGTCAAAAATCTCTTTGAGCTTGAAAAGGAGTGAAGCAATTCACTGGAACTTGAGTTAGCTTCAAGCAAGGAAACTTGTTTAAAGCTAAAAGACTCAAACGTGGCTATCAAGGATGAAATTGCTAACTTAACCAAAGTTAACAATATCCTTGAGGTACAAGTTGAGTCACTCAAGCAAAGTGGTTCTTCATCCTCTTCAAGCTCACCTTCTCAACATATAAAATCTAAAACTGCTATTCATTGTACATGTGCTAAAGTTGACACTAACTTGAAAGAAAAGTCAAACTTGACAAAAGACAAACATCCTTCCCGAAGTGGCATATTTGAAAAGGAGAAGGTCAAGTATGCACGCAGAGCATACTTGGTCACAAGACCTCCTAATGTCAAATATGGCATTGGGTATTCTTGTGGTGAAAAGCAAAATGCTAGAATCCACAAAAATAACAAGGAACGCATTGCCTTTGTCAAGAGAAAAACCTCTCAAGTTAGAAAACTTAATAATGTTGATAAGTTTCACATTGTGAACACATATGAAAAACAAGTTTTATTTAGAACATTTGCTCCTTCATATATACTTATGAAAAGTAATATTGGAAGAGTTTATGCCAATTATGCTGGGCCACACCATGGGAACACCAAGTCTCATGTGTGGGTGCCCAAATCACTTGTGACTAACCTCAAAGGACCCAAGCAAGCTTGGGTACCTAAGACCAAGGCATAATTTGTCTTTTGCGGGCCTATTCATATGGTGGAGCTAAATGGGTGCTACACGGTGGATGCACCAATCACATGACCGGGGAAAGAATAGTGTTCGTGGAATATGAAGAAAATGAAGATCCAAGCAAAGCCATTTACTTTGGTGATAACAGTCAAGGAAGAGTGCTTGGTATCGATAAAATTGCAATTTCATCAAAACATACTCTTTCTCATGCTTTACACGTTGATTCCTTGGATTATAATCTTTTGTTTGTATCTCAACTATATGACAAAGGTTATAATTGTTTATTCACTAATGAGGGTGTGACCGTCTCTAGAAGGAGTGATAACTCGGTTGCATTCAAGGGTGTGTTAAAGGGAAAACTTTATCTAGTTGACTTCAACAAAGATAAAGCCGAACTTGACACATGCTTGATTGCAAAGACCAACATGGGTTGGTTGTGGCATAGATGGCTAGCACATGTTGGTATGAGGAACCTTCAAAAACTCCTTAAAGGCGATCACATGCGTGGTTTAAAGGATGTGGTTTTTGAGAAAGACAGGCCTTGTAGCGCGTGCCAAGCCAGGAAGCAATTAGGAGCACCCCATCTCGCGAAGAATGTCATGACTACAACAATACCACCCGAGCTCCTTCACATGGACCTATTTGGTCCAATTGCTTACATAAGCATCGGCGGTAACAAATATGATTTAGTCATTGTTGATGATTTTTCTCGCTTCACGTGGGTTTTCTTTTTGCATGATAATACAGAAACTCAACAAACCCTCAGAAAGTTCATCAATCGTGCTCAAAATGAATTCTCATTGAAGATCAAGAACATACGAAGTGACAATGGAATTGAGTTCATGAATACCCAAGTTGAGGAGTATCTAGACGAAGAAGGCATAAAATACGAATTTTTAGCACCATATTCTCCTCAACAAAACGGAGTAGCCAAAAGGAAGAACTGAACCCTCATTGAGATGGCGAGGACAATGCTTGATGAATACAAGACTTTGGACTGGTTTTGGGCCAAAGCCGTTAAAACCGCTTGTCATGCCATAAACTGACTCTATCTTCATTAGTTGCTCAAGAAAACTTCGTATGAAGTACTCACGGGTAACAAGCCAAATATTTCATATTTTTTAGTCTTTGGTTCTAAATGTTATATTTTGAACAAGAATCCTAGGACTTCAAAGTTTGCTTCAAAGTCTGATGAAGGTTTCTTACTTGGCTATGATTCGAACTCCTACGCCTATCGTGTCTTCAACAAGGCCCCCCGGACTTGTTGAAGTAGCACGTGACGTGGTGTTTGATGAAACTAACGGCTCTCAAGAAGAGCAAGTTGATCAATGTGTGCTAGATCAAGAAGAAGCTCCATGTTAAGCATTGAGAAGAATGGCATTGGGTGATGTTCGACCGCAAGTGCCACCTCCAAATGCAAATGAAGAAGATGAACCACAAATGGAGGAAAATGATCAAGGGGGAGTTTTCACACAAGATCAACCTCAAGAAGACCAAGCTGATCCGCACATCAATGAATGCAACCATCCAGGGGGGAAGAAGATAATGATCATGAAGATTCAAGACCACAAGTGCTACATCCAAGAGTACATCAAAGCATCCAAAGAGATAACCCCGTCAACAACATAATTTGTTACATACAATAGGGAGTAGTAACTCCATCTCGTATAGCTAATTTTTGTTTACATTACTCGTTTGTATCCTCTTTGGAACCACACAGGGTTGAAGATGCATTAAAGGATTCAGATTGGGTGGTGGCAATGCAAGAAGAACTGAAGAACTTCAAAAGGAATGAAGTGTGGGAACTTGTCGAAAGACCCAAGTTCAATGTTGTCGGCACTAAATGGGTCTTCCACAACATGCAAGAAGAACACAGGGTGGTGACAAGGAACAAAGCACGACTTGTGGCCAAAGGGTATTGACAAGTTGATGGTTTGGATTTCGACGAGACTTTTGCTCCCGTAGCTAGGCATGAATCGATTCGTATATTACTTGCATATGCTACTCACCCTGATTTCATGTTTTATCAAATGGATGTGAAAAGCGCCTTCCTCAATGGACCGATCAAGGAGGAGGTGTACATGGAGCAACCCCCCGGGGTTCGAAGATCAAGAGTTCCCCGACCATGCATACAAACTGCGTAAGGCTCTCTATGGCCTCAAACAAGATCGTAGAGCTTGGTATGAGTGTCTCAGATATTTTTTGATTGAAAATGGTTTTAAGATCGGTAAAGCTGATTACACCTTGTTTACTAAGCATTTTGATAATGAGCTATTCATTTGTCAAATCTATGTTGATGATATTATATTTGGTTCAACTAACAGATCTTTTTGTCAAGAATTTAGTAAGATTATGATAGATAGATTCGAGATGTCCATGATGGGAGAGTTGAGATACTTCTTGGGATTCCAAGTAAAGCAACAAAAGGACGGGATGTTCATAAGACAAACAAAGTACACTCAAGACATTCTCAAGAAGTTTGGAATGGACAAAGCAAAGCCCATAAAGACTCCCATGGCGACAAATGGACACTTGGATCTCAATGAAGACGGACCAAACATGAACCAAAAGGTATATCATTCCATGATTGGCTCTTTACTTTATTTACGTGCATCTAGGCCTGATAGCATGTTGAGTTTATGTTTGTGTGCATGATTTCAAGCCAATCCTAAGGAATGTCATTTGACAGCCGTGAAAAGGATCTTGCGATATGTAGTTCATACATCCAACCCAGGCCTTTGGCATCCTAAAGGTTCAAAATTCAATCTCATTGGATACTCTCCGATGCAGATTATGCCGAATGCAAGGCAGATAGAAAAAGTACCTCTGGTACTTGCCAATTTCTAGGTAGATCCCTAGTTTCTTGGTCCTCCAAGAAACAAAATTTCATTGCCTTATCCACGGACAAAGCGGAGTATGTTGCAGCCGCAAGTTGTTGTGCACAACTCCTTTGGATGTGACAAACTGTTATGGATTACGGTTACAATATGAGCCGTACTTCACTCCTTTGTGACAACGAGAGTGCCATTAAATTGCCCATAATCCCGTTGAGCACTCTAGAACCAAACACGTAGACATCCGGCATAACTTTTTTGAGAGATCACTCAACAAAATGAGACATAGTCATTTCCCGTGCCAACACTAAAAAACAACTAGCCGATATCTTTACCAGGCCACTTGATGAAAAACGCTTTTGTGAGCTGTGAAATGAACTGAATATCCTTGATGCTCGGAACGTGGCTTGAAAAATTGCATAGCTGTATACCATCATACAAAATCATGTTGATTGTGTTGAAAAAATATCTCTCTATACTTTCTCCAAAAAACTATGCTAATTACTTAATCTTGGTGAATTATGGTCATAGCTCGATTGTTGTATCTTTACTGATCATATTCATCAAGAATATTTGTGTGTTTTTGCCCCTATCTTCTTTTTAAGCACCTTCGAATATATACGAAGGGTCTATATACTTTTCTGTCCTGGTGACCACGGACTAGTTCGTGGTTACCCCAGACTAGTCCGCACATTGCAGACTAGTCAGTAGAGTGTCTGCTAGACCGGACTAGTCCAATTTTTCGACTCCATAACCCTAGCGCCGGCACAACCCTAATCTCCTTCCTCCTCACAACTCCTCTCACATTCTCTCTCCTCACTCAAGTGCTCCCAAGGCGATTTGGAAAGTCCTCTATCAAATCCACTCAACTTTTGGTGGTATTTAATCTCCATTGCAAGGGGATCGAAGACCACGGACTTGTACGCATAAAAACTCCTTCAACGCCGCGAATTGAAGGATTTGGTAAAATTTCTCTCCAAACCCTACAATGTTCCTTGTTTTTGTTCAAATAGCCTAGTTCTTCCTATCAATACATGCTCTCTTGTAGTAGTACAACTACATTTCTTCATTTTTGCATTGAGAAGCTCCATTATCCTGTTAATTAGGGTTCGAGCAGGTGAATTTCGGACTAGTCCGTTATCACTGCGGACAAGTCCGAGACCCCAGACTAGTCCGCACCTAAGCAACGGACAAGTCCGATGTTAGCTGAACAAAACCCTAATCTTCTTCAACTCGATGTTTTTCCTTGCCACCAATCCTTATCTATGTCATATATAACCTTCTAGTCAGGACAATGTCGAGCTCAAATGATGACATCTCTGACTTCGAGGCCGAAATGGATCAAGAGACCTTGCCTCGCATTTCGACGGGCCAAGCCAAGAAGAGACAACATCGTACCGCTGACCCCTCGCCCACCCCACCTAGGGTGCGTCAAAAGGGTCCGGCAAAGAATCCAGCTTCAAGAGCACAAGATGTGGTTGGACCTAGTTCGGCGGCTCTGCGCCAAACTAAGGGAAAAGGCAAAGGAATTGCCTCCGGCCGGATTGGCCCCCTCGAGATGACTACTCCAAGACAGGGGGAAAGGGACCCCTCGGAGGAAAATCTCAATGGTAAAGGAAGTGATGTCGTTTGGAAGCTGAGGTAAATTGATGCTTATAGTGGTGGCAAAAAGGCAGTTGATCCCAGTTTGTGGAGCAACTTCCACGCGGACTACTACAGTACCGGACACACTTTGAGAGAAAGAGCTGTCAAGCCTTTGATGAAGTGATAGAGGCTGTGGAGAGACATGGCCTCAAGATCTTGTTTGCTTTTAGGTATAACTGGAATGATGAGGTCATAGAACAGTTCTTTGCAACCTTCTACTTTTCGAGTGATGAAGAAGAGAGAGTGACTTGGATGACACATGGATCCAAGTACACTGTTATTATGATGAGTTTGCTAGGCTGCTGCATCTTGAGGATCGTGGCAATAGTGAAGTCATTATTCACAATATTGGTGTTTTGGAGAAGGACAAGATGGACTTTCTCTATTATACTCGCCTCAAGTACAATCCTTCCTCAACCATGAACATGAAGCCTTTCTTCATGGTTCTCAATAGAGTGCTCCGGAAGACAATCACTCCGAAGGATGGAGATGCAGGGAGTGTCCAATGTTACTTGAGAACCTTGATGAAAGTGATTAGCAAGAAGAGGAAGTTTGACATCTTTTACTACATCTAGAATGATATGGTGAACATCTCCTGCACCCCCAACCGTTCTTGTGGTTATGCACCGTCATCATGTTCATGATAGAGAAGTTCACATGAATTGAGTTTGTGAAAGATGTCGAGCATACTGCTCTAAGGCCTCAGAAGCCTCCTCAAGCCACTCTCCCAGCTACTCCCTCACCTTCCTTGGCTACAAAACATCCAAAGAGAGCCCAAGGAAAGGCCACACCTCCATCAAGCTCAAAGGTCCCTCCTCACAAAGGGTCTCCTAGTGGCATTACGAAGTACTTGGCTGCCATCTTTGGTTCTTGCCATAAAGATGAAGTGAATCTCCAAAAGTTGAATAAGGCAAGGAAAGAGGATATGAGGTACATGAAGGAAAATGTAAAAGCCATATGTCAGAAGCTGGAGATTGAGCCTATTGGATCCCCAGTCATCTCACAAGACTCCGCTTCTGACTTCTCGGAACTTCCACTTCTATCTCCTTTCAAGTTTGCCTACTTTATCATTGGGAGCACGACAAGTGGCTCTCACCCTCATCCTTCTCAGCCTGAAGATGAAGACGACAAAAGGACCGACAGTGCGGAGTTAGCCTATGGCGATGTTTAGATCCCTCTTCTCCTTATTTTTGGTGCCTTGATGCCAAAGTGGGAGAGATTGAGGGGGAGTCTTATGATCTAGCAGTAGGTTGAGAGATGAGAGCTCTATTTGTGTTTCTTTTGGTGCCTTGATGACACGTGTTGTGAAACGTTGACTATGTTATGCTTATGATATATGTTTTATGCTCTGAATTTTATATTCATGACTGATAATCCTAATGTTGTTATGATTATGCTTTTATCTTATTCACATCAAGATTATTGCTCACACACACGTAGTTTCACACCACACCATAAAGAGTGGACATATGTCTTATGTCTATATTGCCTATTTTGCTCAAAGCTCATATGTGCACACATTATGAAAATCTGAATTTTTATCATATTTGTGTAATCTCAATTGGTTGTCATCAATCACCAAAAAGGTGGAGATTGAAAGTGCATCTAGGCATCCCTTGTGGGTTTTTGTTGATTTATGACAAACAAATGAGATCCTAACAAAATTGTTGAGATGAGCGCAGATTTTAAAGAAAATTAGGAGGAAAGCTCAAAAAGAAAGGAGAATGAGGAATCAAAAGGATAAGAGCTCAAAAGCTGAAAAGAAGAGTTCATTTTGTATGTAGTGTGTTGGAAAAACACACCCCAAGAGCTCAAGAAAAAAAAAGATCTCACTCACTACACAAAAATCTGCACATCCGGACAAGTCCGATACCACCACGGGCTAGTCCGATATGTCTTTGACCAGAAATGGACAAGTCTCCCCAGTGCGGAATTGTCCGCAAGTACTCCACCTTACACAGCACCGGACTAGTTCGATATCCATCAGACTAGTCTGATAATCTTCTGACTAAAATCAGACAAGTGCTCCAAGTCTAGACTTGTCCATAGCCCCACATTTTTTTCACCACACCGGACAAGTCCGATCTCCATCGGACTAGTCCAAAAACTCTCTGACTAAAATCGGACAAATCCTCCAGGTGCGGACTTGTCCTCAATTCAACATGAGGTTCACCACACCAGACTATGCCGATATGTGCCGGACTAATCCAAACACTTATAGAGCCCAAATTGGACTAGTTCGCATATTTTTGGACAAGTTTGATATATCTGAACACTTAGGTTTTCCCACACGCCAAACACCGGGCTAGTCCGGAGTCCACCACGGACTAGTCCGGACATCACAAACCCTAACGGTAACTTTTGGAAACCCTAGTATAAATAGAGGTGTACGGCCCTACAACCACCTCTCTCAACCCCCTGCGTCGTCACACCTTCCAAGAGCACAAAATACACATCTCTCCAGACATTGTAACCCTAGAAAGATCAAATCTTTGAGGATTAGCATTGATCAAAAGGAGAGACTTGTTCCACACCATCTTGAGCTCTTGGGTTTGAATCTCTCGCACACTCTTGTTGTTTATTGCATATCTTTAGAGTGTGTTTGGTGGTGTTCTTCATTGTAAATCTTGGGGAGCCCTCAACTTGTGAGAAGGCCCCTGGAACACGGTTATTTGCCTCTTTGTGGTTTGTGGAAGTGAATCAGCCTCCGTGGCGATTCGACGAGGGTAGGTGTGGGGACCGGAATCCCGACACCCAAGGATTTGATTGTGTGGTGTCGTGCGATGCGACACCCAATAGTATACAAGAAAGGAACAAGAATAAAATACAATACCAAGTCTTTATTTATAAACACAGCGGAAGTTTTACAATACTAAGTGAAAAGGAAAGAAAACTATACATCATAGCTACGCTCTTGGCACTAGCTATGCAAAAGAAAAGGCATCCATGCCCTGGATGCTTCGCACTAGCAGCACCCAACTTACGGCGACGTGCAGGGCTCCCACTCAGCAATAAACCCTGGAGGGGGTGCAGCCTCAACATCAAACCCGTCATCAGTCGTATAATATGCAAAAACTTGTTAAATGCAAACGTGAGCTTAAGGCTCAGCAAGACTAACCTGTCTCACTAGACATATGCAGGGGTGAATGAAAGTGCATCTAGGACTCCCTTGTGGGTTTTGGATGATTTATGACAAGCAATTGGGATCCTAACCTCTTTATTAAGATGAATGCAGGCCTATAATGGAAAAATGAGCAAAATACCAAAAAGAAGGGATGAGGAGGAGCAAAGCGGAAATGAGCTCAATGAAAGAGAATAGCAGATTATTGTGTATGGAGTGTGTTAAGGAAACACACCCCAAGAGCTCAATGATAATTAAACACACACATTCCACAGAGTTACACAGGACCGGACTAGTCCGTTCGACACCGGACTAGTCCGATAAACCTTTTTGCACCAGATCGGACAATTCCGATATCTGTCGGACTAGTCCGATATCTTTTTGACTAGAATCGGACTAGTCCTCCCCAGTGCGGACTAGTCCACAAAACACTACACAAGTAATACAAAATTGGACAAGTCCATTATCAATCGGACTAGTCCGATATCCTTTCTGATCCACTTAGGACAAGTCCGATGTTCACACGGACTAGTCCGAAAAACCCCACTGATCCAAGTCGGACAAGTCCTCCAAGTGCGGACTTGTCATCCAACACACTTAGGGTTTCACATGTCCGGACAAGTCCGATGGACATCGGACTAGTCCGAAGATTTCCAGTAGCAAAATCGGACAAGTCCGCTTTCAGCTGGACTAGTCTGATATTTCGGGACACTTAGGGTTTGCAACACACAGCACAACGGACTAGTCCGGTAACCACCACGGACTAGTCCGAACTTTCTGAACCCTAACGGTCACTTTTAGAAACCCCATATAAATAGAGGTGCACGACCCACTTTTAATCTCTCTCGAACCCTAGCGCCGTCACACCTCCCAAGAAACTCAAAAACGACCTCTCTCCACGAAATTAAGTGCAAAATCGTCCAATCCTTTGAGGATTCAATCTAGATCATTGGAGAGACACTTGCTACACCACATTGAGCTCTTGGTTTGATTCTCTAACACACTCCTGCATTTCAATTGTAACTTTTGAGTGTGTTTTCGGTGGTATTGTGTTTTGTAATCTAAGGGAGCTCTCAAAGTGTGAGATCGCCCCTTGAATTTGGTTATTCACCCCATTGTGATTAGTGGAAGAGGATTGGCCTTCGTGGCGATCCAACGAGGGTAGGGTTGGAGAAAACCCGGTCCTTTTGTGGACTCCTCAACGTGGATGTAGGTGGCCTTTTGTGGTAGCCGAACCACGAGATAAACACTTGTGTCTTGTTTCATTGTTCATCATTCAAGTTAATCAACTTAATCTAGGGTTTCACACACATTGTTCATCTTACGTTAAATTGTTAAACATAAGACTTAATTGTGATATAATTCAGTATATAGCTGTTAAACTGTTGTTTGATTCCCTACTTCCGATGTACACATACAAGAATCAAACTAATCAATTAAGTTTAATAAGCTTAGTCCGTGAACACCATTCTAGTCCGTACTTTACTGGACTAGTCCGATATCTCTAGGATTAAATCGGTTGTTGAGTGCTGCAGGATCCAACAAATATTCAAAAAGGCCTATTCACCCCCCCTCTAGGCCTACATTCAATTGGTATCTGAGCAAGGTTCTTCAAGAAAGAGTTTAACCACTCGAAGAGATCATGTCGGACATGAAGGACGCCCACAAAATCAACAACCAAGAGGATATTAACAACGACAAGACCCAAAAACTGGAGAAGTACCTCGAAGCCATTTAAGACTTCGAGGACGATGATGAGGATACACTGGAGCTGAAGGCACTCCTCAGAAAGAAGGCACTTTCCAAAGGGAAAGCAAAGGTTGAAGAGAAGAAGAAGGGGAGTAGTCTCATCGACTACTCCCGATATCCTTTTAACTATGATCGTCTAAATTCCAATAACAACCATTACTTATCTATCCCACTTGGAAAAGCTCCACACTTCGATGGAAGTGATTACTCCATGTGGAGGTAGAATATGAAAATGCATTTGATTTCCCTCAACCCAAGTTTATGGCATATTGTATGCACAGGGATAGATATTCCGGATGACGACGAAGAGCTCACCCCAAGTCAAGAGCAGGCCATTCACAGAAATGCTCAAGCCGCAGCTGTAATCACATCCTCACTCAGTTGGGATGAGTTCACCAAGGTGGATGGACTCAAAATTGCTAAGGAAATATGGGATACTCTGCAGACCGCACATGAAGGTGACCGACATGTGCTTGAAGCAAAGATTGAAATGATCGAAGGTGAACTAGGAAGATTCGCAATCGAGGAAGACGAGTCACCTCAGGATATGTACAATTGATTGAAGACACTCGTCAATAGAGTGCGATCATATGGGAGCAAGAAGTGGAATGACCACGAGGTGGTAAAGCTCATCCTTAGAGCTTTTATGCCTCGCAATGTCACGCTATGCTCCCTGATTAGAGAAAGCCCCGGAAACAAAAGGATGACTCCGGATGAATTGCTTGGTAAAATTATCAACTTTGAAATGATGGAGAAACAAGCAAAGCACGTCAAGGAAATCGCCGACCTCACCTCGGTGAAGAAGAAAGGAGTCGCTTTAAAGTCCACCCTCAAGCCTCTATCCAAAGAAGCAAGAGAAGCACAACTAGAGGAGGACAGTGATGAAGAGAGCAGTGAGCTAGATGAAGAGGATTTGATATTGTTCATGAAAAAGTTCAAGAGAATAATGAAGAAAAAGCAAGGGACAAAATCAAGTGAAGGCAAGTACAAGGAAAGAACAAAGTCAAAATTGAGAAGGGCGTGCTATAATTGTGGTGAATATAACCACTTTATAGTGGATTGCCCATATGAGGAGAACAAGAAGAAGACTAAAGAATCCATGCCTCAACATAAGAAGTTCTTCAAGAAGAAGAAACAAGCCGAACAAGCACATATTGGGAAGGAGTGGGACTCAAACAATGAGTCCTCATCATCCGATGAAGAAGAGATGGCTAGCATAGCCATCAAGAACACGTCCAAGAAATCTACACACTTTCCCACACTCGGTGCAAGAAAGGGAAATTGCACTTGCCTTATGGCAAAGGAAGGTAAACGCAAGGTAAACATCAAAACCCCTTCCATGCATTCCTACTCTAGTGATGATGAAATAGATAGCGATGATGAGGATATGCTAAATGGACTAGATAGGAAAACTGCAACAAAAATGAAATTCTTACTTGACCAACTGTTGAGAAGGAAAGGTTAATTGATCGTCAAGAGGACATGATTATCTCCCAAAAGGAGGAGAATGTCGAACTTGAAAAACTTCTAGAGCTTGAAAAGGAGAAAAACAGTTCACTGGAGCTTGAGTTAGCTTCAAGCAAGAAAGCTTGCTTGGAGTTAACCGACTTAAATGTTGCAATTAAGGACCAACTTGCTGACCTGATCAAGGTTAACAAGATCCTTGAAGTGCAAGTTGAGTCACTCAAGCTGAGTGAACCTTCCTCTTCTTCAAACTCATCTTCTCAACCCACTAAAACTGAATTTGCTCATATGTGCACATGTCGTAAAACTGACACCAGATTGAAAGGGAAATCAATCTCCACAAAGGATAAAAATCCTACTCAATGTAGCATATTTGACAAGGAGAAGATCAACTATGCACGTAGTGCATACTTGGTCCAAAGACCTCCAAATGTCAAGTATGGCATTGGTTACTCTTATGATGAAAAGCTACATGCTGGAAGTCATAAGAATAACAAGGGAAGGATCTCCTTTGTGAAGGGAGGATCCTCTCAAACTGGTAAGTCGAAGGATAAAAATCTGAACTCGCATGAATACCGAACTAGTCCGGTCCGTGCCCGGAATGGTCCGGTCATCCGGACAAGTCCGGCCCCCCAGACTAGTTAGTCTCATGAACAACAACAACTTTTATTTAAAACCTTTGATGCCTCCTATGTGTTAATGAGAAATAACCTTGGCAAGGTCTATGCTTATTATGTTGAGCCACGCCATGGGAACACAAAATCCCATGTGTAGGTGCCCAAATGTATTGTGACTAACCTCCAAGGACCCAAGCAAGCTTGGGTACCTAAAACCAAAGCATAATTTGTTTTTGCAGGCCTATTCCTCCGATGGATCCAAATGGGTGTTGGACAGTGGGTGCACCAATCACATGACCAGAGAAAGGAGGATGTTCGTGGAATATGAAGAGAACGAGGACCCAAACGAAGGCAACTACTTCGGAGATAATAGTCAAGGAAGGGTGCTCGGTACCGGTAAAATTGCAATATCCTCTGAACACACGCTTTCTCATGTTTTACATGTTGAATCTTTAGATTATAACATGTTGTCCATATCTCAACTATGTGACAAAGGTTATAATTGCTTGTTCACTAACGAGGGTGTGACCGTCTCTAGGAGGAGTGATGGTTCTATTGCATTCAAGGGTATGTTGAAGGGAAAGCTTTACCTGGTTGACTTCAACAAGGATAAAGCCGAACTCGACACATGCTTGATTGCAAAAACCAACATGGGTTGGCTGTGGCATAGACGGCTAGCGCATGTTGGTATGAGGAACCTTCAAAAACTCCTCAAGGGCGATCACATCCGAGGTTTGAAGAATGTTGTTTTTGAGAAATACAGGCCTTGTAGCGCGTTCGAAGCCGGAAAGCAAGTTGGAGCACATCATCCCACAAAGAACGTCATGACTACGACAAGACCGCTCGAATTACTTCACATGGACCTGTTTGGTCCAATTGCTTACATAAGCATCGGCGGTAACAAAAACGGTTTAGTTATCATTGATGATTTTTCTCCCTTCATTTGTGTGTTATTTTTGCATGATAAGTCAGAAACACAAGGAACACTCAAGAAATTCCTCAAGCGAGCCCAAAACGAATTTTCATTGACCATTAAGAGTACTCGAAGCGACAATGGCGCGGAGTTCAAGAACACACAAGTGGAGGAGTACCTTGATGAAGAGGGCATCAAGCACGAACTCTCAGCGCCATACTCGCCACAACAAAACGGAGTTGCCGAAAGAAAGAACCGAACACTCATTGAGATGGCAAGGACAATGCTCGATGAGTACAAGACATCAGATCGATTTTGGGCGGCAGCGATTAACACCGCTTGCCACGCCGCAAATCGACTTTATCTCCATCGACTACTCAAGAAGACTCCTTATGAGCTACTTACCGGTAACAAACCAAACATTTCATATTTTCGAGTTTTCGGTTCTCCATGTTACATCCTGAACAAGAAGCCTAGGACTTCAAAGTTCGCTTCGAAGTCCGATGAAGGTTTCTTGCTTGGTTATGATTCGAACACTTACCCCTATAGTGTCTTCAACAAGGCCTCCGAACTTGTTGAAGTGGCACGTGACGTAGTGTTCGATGAGACTAATGGCTCCCAAAAGGAGCAAGTTGATTCATGTGAATTAGGTAAAGAAGAAGCTCCATGTCAAGCACTGAAAAGAATGTCTCTAGGCGAAGTTCGACCACAAGAACCACCTTCACATGAACATGAGGAAAATGAACCACAAGAGGAGACCATCAATCAAGGGGAGCCTCAACACAAGATCAACCACAACAGTACGAAGATGATCAACAAGTCAATGAAGGCAACCACTTAGGGGGAGAAGCAGACAATCATGAAGACACAACTCCTCAAGTGCCACATCCAAGAGTACACCAATGCGTCCAAAGGGATCACCCAATCGACAACATCATCCATGACATCCAAAAGGGAGTAACCACTAGATCTTTCATAGCTAACTTTTGTGAGCATTATTCGTTTGTATCCTTTTTGGAACCACGCAGGATTGAGGATGCATTGAAGGATCTAGACTGGGTGGTGGCGATGCAAGAAGAATTGAACAACTTCAAGCGGAACGAAGTGTGGGAACTTGTGGCAAGACCCAATGCAAACATAGTCGGCACCAAGTGGGTCTTCCGCAACAAACAAGATGAACACGGGGTGGTGACAAGGAACAAGGCACGACTTGTGGCCAAAGGGTACTCACAAGTCGAAGGTTTGGAATTTCGATGAGACTTTTGCTCCAGTAGCTAGGCTTGAATCTATTAGAATATTGCTTGCATATGCTACTCACCATGATTTCATGTTGTATCAAATGGACGTGAAAAGCGCCTTACTCAACGGACCGATCAAGGAAGAGGTGTACATGGAGCAACCACCCGGATTTGAAGACGAGGAGTTCCCTGACCACGTATATAAATTGCGTAAGGCTCTCTATGGCCTCAAACAAGCTCCTAGAGCTTGGTATGAGTGTCTTAGAGATTTCTTAATTGAGAATGGTTTTCAAATTGGCAAAGTAGATTATACATTATTTACAAAGAATTTAGATAATGATCTTTTTATTTGTCAAATTTATGTTGACGATATAATTTTTGGTTCAACTAATCAATCTTTTTGTGAGGAATTTAGCAAAATCATGACAGACAAGTTTGAAATGTCAATGATGGGAGAATTAAAATACTTTTTGGGATTCCAAGTGCGGCAACAAAAGGAAGGGATGTTCATAAGCCAAACCAAGTACACGCAGGACATACTTAAGAAGTTTGGCATGGACAAGGCAAAGCCCATAAAGACCCCCATGGCAACAACTGGCCACTTGGATCTCAATGAAGATGGACCTAATGTCGACCAAAAGGTATATCGCTCCATGATTGGATATCTACTCTATTTATGTGCATCTAGGCCAGATATTATGTCAAGTGTGTGTTTGTGTGAAAGATTTCAAGCCAACCCTAAGGAATGTCACTTGACAGCCGTAAAAAGGATCTTGAGATATTTGGTTCATACACCCAACCTTGGTCTTTGGTACCCAAAAGGCTCAATATTCAATCTCATTGGTTATTCCGATGCAGATTATGCCGGGTGCAAAGTAGATAGAAAAAGCACCTCCGGTACATGCCAATTCCTAGGGAGATCCTTAGTTTCTTGGTCCTCCAAGAAACAAAATTCCATTGCCCTATCCACAGCCGAAGCGGAGTATGTTGCAGCCGGGAGTTGTTGTGCACAACTCCCTTGGATGCGACGAACTCTAAGGGATTACGGTTACAATATGAACCGTATTCCTCTCCTTTGTGACAATGAGAGTGCCATTAAAATTGCCCACAATACAGTTGAGCACTCTAGAACTAAACACATAGACATAAGACATCATTTCTTGAGAGACCATTCCATGAAAGGAGATATAACCATCTCACATGTCAACACCCAAAAGCAATTGGCCGACATATTCACCAAGCCACTTGATGAAAAGCGTTTTTGCGAACTTCGAAATGAACTAAATATCCTTGATTCTCGGAGTGTGGCTTGAAAGGTTGCATACCTGTATGAATTCTTCAAACTGTTGATTGAATTGTAAAAAACATCTCTCTCAATTTTTCTCGAAAAACTATGTCAATTACTAGATCTTGGTGAATTATGATCATTATTTGTTTGTTGTATGCTTACTGATCAAATTCATCAAGATTAATTGATTTGTTTTGCCCCTTCATTCTCTATTTATGAACCTTCAAATATATATGAATGGGCTATGCAAATTTCTCCTGGTGACCACGGACTAGTCCGTGGTTACCGACTAGTCCGCCCCTGCAGACTAGTCCGCCGAGTGCCGGTTAGGCCGGACTAGTCCGATATAGCTCTCTGGATGAGTTCGGACTAGTCCGGTCATCTCCGGACTTGTCCGATTTTTCGTGTCCATAACCCTAGCCGCCACAAAACCCTAATTCCTCTCATCCCCACTCTTCCTCACGCACTCTCTCTCTCTCTTGGGCTCGAGCTCCCAAGGCGGTTCCTTGATCCCACCATCAAAAAGGTGCGCATTTGGGCACAAATCAAGCTTGACCTCGTGCGGATTGAAGCTAGCGGACTTGTCCGGGCTCCAACTCCCTATTCCTCAAGCTTCAATCGAATTCTTCGGTAACTTTCTCCCAAACCCTAAAAATCTTGTTTTTCTCCATTGTTGATCGAATAGCCTAGAATCTTCCACTAGATACATGCCCCTTTGATGTACTACGTGTATGCTAAACTTGTTATGCATTAGGAATCAGCTTTTGTCCACTATGTTAGGTTTTTGAGGATGAACACCGGACTAGTCCGGTCCATGCACGGACAAGTCCGGTCCCCCGGACTAGCCCGTACCTGTGCACCGGACAAGTCCGATGTTTCTGAACTTAAAACCTAATTCTTCAATTCCTCAATGCAATTCCTTGCTATCTTTTCATACCTATGCCTTGTATAACTTATCATCATTCTTGCAAATGATTCTCAGATCATGTCGAGCTCAAACGATGAAATCTCCGACTTTGAGGCCGAGATGGACCACGAGGTGGCACCTCGGACTTCGACAGGTCTTTGCAAGAAGCACCAAGAAAGACCCTCTGAGCCTGTTCCTTCCCCTCCTCAGGCTTGGAGGAAAGTGCTAGCAAAGAAGCCAGCCTCCAAGGTGCCAACCTCTAAGGCTGGTGGTGGCCCTAGCTCTGCAAGTGCCCACAAAGCAAAGGGCAAGGGAAAAGGAATAGCGACGGGGCCAGTTGGGCCCTTGAAGCTGCATGCTCCCAGGGAAGGGGTCCGGGACCCTACTAAGGAGAAGTTCAATGGAAAGGGCAGTGACTCGGCCACAAAATTCAGAAGCATTGACTGGTATGGCAAGCCAAAGCAAGCTGCAGATGGAAGGTTCTGGTGCAACTTCCATGCAGATTTCTACAAATCGGTGTATCTACCGATGAACACCCCCGTAGTGCGTAGTCAATGGATTGACTGGGCACACTTTGAGAAGAAGGGCTGCTCACCGTTCACTAATGTAGTGAGAGCCATTGAGAAGCATGGACTGAGAGATCTGTTTGCTTTCAGACACAACTGGAATGATGAAGTGATTGCGCAGTTCTTTGCGACCTGTCACTTCTCTAGTGAGGATGAAGAGAGTGTCACTTGGATGACCCATGGATCCAAGTACATCATCACTCAAGAAGATTTCACTAGCTTGCTTCACCTTGACACCACAAGGTCTGATTGCTTAGTTATACACAACATTGGTGTCATTGACAAGGACAAGATGAAGTTTGCATATGAGCCAAACTCAATGTTCAACCCTCCTTCCACCAAAAACATGAAGCCATTCTTTGTGGTGTTGAACAGAGTGTTAAGAAAGACCATTGCTCCTAAGGATGGGGACGCAGGGAGTGTGCAAGGATACCTCCAGACTCTGATGAGAGTCATAAGCAAGGACCACCCCATTTGATGTGGCGGAATACATTTGGAATGATATGGTAAACATCTCTTGCACTCCCAATAGGTCTTGTGGATATGCTCCTTACCTTATGTTTGTGACTGAAAAAGTCACCGACATTGAGTTTGTGAAAGATGTGGAGCATCTCCCCTTGAGGCCTCAAATGCCTCAAAAGCCGATTGTGCAGGCTGCTCCTTCGCCGGCCTCCAGTCCCGAGGAACCGGCAAGATCGAGTGAAGGTGTCAGGGCTGTCCCTGCTTCTAGGGAAGCCCCTCAGAGAGGATCAGCTAGTGGGATCCTCAAGTATATGGCTGCTATATTCACCTCCTGCAAGAAGGCCAAAGTGAAGGTCCACAAGCTCAATCAGAAGAGAAAGGAGGACATGAAGTACATAAAGGCCAATGTGAAGCAAATTTTCCAAAAGCTGGAGATTGATCCCATTGGATCTCCAGTGCTCTCTGAGGGCTCTGATCCAGACTACACTGAGCTCGCGCCCTTGAACCCCTCCGAGCTTGCCTACTTTGGCATTGGGGGCTCGAGTGGCTCTGTCCCTCCTCCTTCTCCTCCTCGTCAAGATGATGTGAACAAGACGAAGACGACGATGAGAGGACCGACAGTGAAGAGTGAAGACCCTAGGACCCTCCTCTCATCTTTTTGGTGTCTTGATGCCAAAGGGGGAGAGATTGAGGGGGAGTCTTAGCTTTAGCTGTAGGATGCGAGGAGAGAGCTATTTTTATCTATCTTTGTGTTTGTAATGTTTTAACTGTGTTTCTAAGATTAACTTTGTTTCTGAGAATGCAATGCTTACTTAATTTGAGAAGTATTGGTTAAAATCTGTAATTTTTGCTCCTGGAATGACATATGTGCTTTATTTTGGTTGATTAATGCAAATTATGTCATTCTCAATGTCTTAATGTACTTAGTTATGCATCCCACCATAAAGAATGCACATATGGATAATTCTCTCACTGCTTGATGTATTTTGATTCATATGTGCATACTTTATGAAAATCTCAATTTTTGTCATATTTGTGAAATCTCAATTGGTTGTCATCAATCACCAAAAAGGGGGAGATTGAAAGTGCATCTAGGACGCCCTTGTGGGTTTTGGATGATTTATGACAAGCAATTGGGATCCTAACCTCTTTATTGAGATGAATGCAGGCCTATAATGGAAAAATGAGCAAAATACCAAAAAGAAGGGATGAGGAGGAGCAAAGCGGAAATGAGCTCAAGGAAAGAGAATAGCAGATTATTGTGTATGGAGTGTGTTAAGGAAACACACCCCAAGAGCTCAATGATAATTAAACACACACATTGCACAGAGTTACACAGGACCGGACTAATCCATTCGACACCGGACTAGTCCGATAAACCTTTCTGCACCAGATCGGACAAGTCCGATATCTGTCGGACTAGTCCGATATCTTTCTGACTAGAATCGTACTAGTCCTCCCCAGTGCGGACTAGTCCACAAAACACTACACAAGTCACACAAAATCGGACAAGTCCGTTATCAACCGGACTAGTCCGATATCCTTTCTGATCCACTTCGGACAAGTCCAATGTTCACACGGACTAGTCTGAAAAACCCCACTAATCCAAGTCGGACAAGTCCTCCAAGTGCGGACTTGTCATCCAACACACTAAGGGTTTCACATGTCCAGAAAAGTCTGATGGACATCGGACTAGTCCGAAGATTTCCAGTAGCGAAATCGGACAAGTCCGCTTTCAGCCGGACTAGTCCGATATTTTGGGCACTTAGGGTTTGCAACACACAGCACACCGGACTAGTCCGGTAACCACCACGGACTAGTCCGAACTTTCTGAACCCTAACGGTCACTTTTAGAAACCCCATATAAATAGATGTGCACGACCCACTTTTAATCTCTCTCGAACCCTAGCGCCGTCACACCTCCCAAGAGACTCAAAAACGACCTCTCTCCACGAAATTAAGTGCAAAATCATCCAATCCTTTGAGGATTCAATCTAGATCATTGGAGAGACACTTGCTACACCACATTGAGCTCTTGGTTTGATTCTCTAACACACTCCTGCATTTCAGTTGTAACTTTTGAGTGTGTTTTCGGTGGTATTGTGTTTTGTAAACTAAGGGAGCTCTCAAAGTGTGAGATCGCCCCTTGAATTTGGTTATTCACCCCTTTGTGATTAGTGGAAGAGGGTTGGCCTTCGTGGTGATCCAACGAGGGTAGGGTTGGAGAAAACCCGGTCATTTTGTGGACTCCTCAACGTGGATGTAGGTGGCCTTTTGTGGTAGCCGAACCACGGGATAAACACTTGTGTCTTGTTTCATTGTTCATCATTCAAGTTAATCAACTTAATCTAGGGTTTCACACACATTGTTCATCATACGTTAAATTGTTAAACATAAGACTTAATTGTGATATAATTCAGTATATAGCTGTTAAACTGTTGTTTGATTCTCTACTTCTGCTATACACATAAAAGAATCAAACCAATCAATTAAGTTTAATAAGCTTAGTCCGTGAACACCAGACTAGTCCGTACTTTACCGGACTAGTCCGATATCTCTGGGATTAAATCGGTTTTTGAGTGTTGTAGGATCCGACAAATATTCAAAAAGGCCTATTCACACCCCTCTAGGCCTACATTCAGTTAATACTAAGCATAGGTAAGTAATAGCATAAAGGACTCGCCTACAAGTGGATCCTTATAGTCATGTTTTAATTAGCACATGACATTCTTCAGGCACGACACATCATAGACTCCACAATCAAACAAGAAACGCTTTGTCGATGATATGACACGCCCAAAGCACATAATGCTATTACAGGTAAAGTATCGGGAAACTGTAAACTTTTAATTGTGCTATCTCTAAGCCATACAAGGTTACAAAACAATTACAATTCAATACATCATATTCTTCTGGCTTCTTAAGTATTTACTACATCATGACACTGTGAACAAGTTGTACTCTATTATCGCGAGGGTCGGTGATTGCAATCAGGACATACCTAGACAACAAGACACATACGCACTTTCAGAAGCGCCAGTGAGTACATACGGCAGTACCTACATAACACTTCAGTACTAGTCGTATATGGCCACCTTTCACCCAACACTCGAATGCTGAACCGGTCGATCCGTCACGAGCAGGAGGTCACTGCGTGGGGCGTACTCTGACGTGCCCACCAGCAGATTTACACCTTGTTGCACTCAACCCACGCCTATAAAACAGAACGGAATGCCTCGACAGACCAGTATGAAGCTACGTCAGTTTACTGGAGCCTATTTCTCTAGTATGTCGCCGGTATAATTCAAGCTTGTCCAGCAGGGCCGCACACGGCACGAGCCTTAATCGACACGGTCAGAGCTATGCGACCAAGACCACCTCTTGTCGCTTCCTACTCATCTCTGAACGGTCTCCATTTCATATTTATAAATCATCTCTTGATCCAATTCATCCCGTGTGATAAAATCCTATCTCGCGAGTAGATTTCAACTACTCGACTTCCATCGGATCCCTATGAATATAAGCATGGCAGTTACTACATGAGTCTGTGAGCTATTCTAACCAATCCCTGAGTTTTTTGGTCATGCAAGTGGATGTCAAACACCTTAAATGTAATGCACAAACATCTGAAGACGTAAGGTGAATGAAAACTGCAAAGACACTGTAAGGAACTTAAATGCAAACCGGGGGTTTCCTGAATGTGAGTCTGAGTCTATGTTAGTATCCGGCAGGTGGACTTCCAAAGCTTCCAGTTGCTCCTCGATTTCAGTTACTACACGATATCCATATACCATATATGAATGACTTTGAAAATGAACGTATATTTAAGGTCATAAGCTGATATCTTGTGATAAAAATAAGATAATGATCTTAATTGGCTTTGGAACTTTATGGTAGATACTAAGTACTATAGTGGAGACTCTTGAGAAGAACAGGAGATGATCAAAGAAGTTTTTTGTTTTTAAAAATTATGGTAAGCAATAACATTCTCTGAATTTTGGTAGAAATTATGGAGGTCTATCATGTCTACCAGTGGTTGTACCATGTAGAGGGGGTCTCAATGGTTCTAGGAAAATTTGTTTCAGAATTTTCTAAGCTTCCTACAGGGAGAAATTGATTTTACAAGTTTGGGAGAATTTCTGAAATGTTTTCTGTATTTTTCCAAATTTTTCAATTACATATAGATTTGGAACACTGATCAAACAAGTAAATTAAGTCCAATGAACTTGAAATTTTTACTGGAGATCAAGTGTATTATTAATAGTGTTCTGACCAAAATTAGGAATTTTCCAATTAACAGAACAGTAGTAATTAATTTCGCAAGCAGTTAGGTCAAAGGAATTAGTTATATAAATTCTGGGAGTTTCATGTCCAATAAATTGCGTCACTGCAAATTAGAGATTTATATGAGTTTACCAGAATTTATTTGGAAAATTTTGAGCAATTATACTAGGAGTAATGAATTTTTGAAGTTTGATTGAATCTTGGAATTATTTTTCAATTGGAAAATTTGAATAAAGCAGCCGGGCCTACTGGTTTAAAATCAACCAATCAGGGATGGGCTTCACCGAGGGCCACGGGGTTAACCCGCGCAGCCGCACCGGATCCGGGCAATAGCTGATCCCACGCGAAGGAATAATTCGCTGACATGTGGGACCCGCGAGGCTTTCGTCTACCTCCCAACGAGCGATGCGGTCGCAGCGTCGCAACGCCGGCGAGCTCGCCGGGATGGCTGCATTGACCTCCACTCAGCTCGGCTCTGACCGCCTAGCCTCAAAATCGACCGCGCAACACGATGGTGGGGTCCAATCGTGGCGGCGACGGCCGAAGGTGGCGGCGCGACGGCGGCGGTGGAGCTAGGGTTTCGGCTAGCGTCAGAATCGCACAAGAACAGTGTAAGATGCTCGGGTAAAAGCTAGAAATGTTCGCGGAAGCACAAGGATGATGATTTGGAGGTTAGAAAGGGTTGACATCGCTTGTAAAGATGAGTTCGATGGTGAACCGTGGCTTTTTCACAGGCGGCGACCAAAACTTGTCTAACTCGGTCAACACTCGATGGTTTTCAAATCTTTTTGATCCAGAGTGTCGCAGGGAGATATGGAAACTATCCCTTAACTATGATAAAGAATTATTAGACGTAGAAAACAAATTAAACCCCTAACCTAGGGACATAGGTATGAACTATTGTCGGCAAAAATGGAAATAGGAACGCTACAAGGCATGGCATGCCTCAAAATTTGGTGAGCACGTTTAAGGCGCGATAACACACCTTTCTCTTGTAGAAGTCAGGGCCTGGAGAGGCTTCATCTGGCTTGCTGACGGTGGAACAGAGGCGGTTCTTGGCGGCTTCTCCCGTGGTTGTCGGAAAACTGCGGAATACCGCACAACTCGGTGAGGAAACACCAAACCAAAAGATGGAGAAGGTGCGCAAGTAAGTTGTGCACAAGTTTGCTAAAGAACTCACGATCGATCCTTGGCTATACGGCAAGTTATCGTCGACGTCCCGAGGTGAGGTCGGCCGCACGCGAGCAGAGGGGAAAATTCGAAAACGAGATGGGAGAAGTGAGGTGATGTGGGGACCGGGGTCCCGACGTCCAAGGATCTCATTGGGTGGTGCCGTGCGTTGCGGCACCTAACAGCACACACTAAAAGGATACCAAAATATATAAAGTTTTTATTTCATAATAAGAAGAGTTTACAAAAGAGTGTACAACAGGTGTACACACGCCGCGGAAATACATACTCATAATCTCACCTAACTAAGCAGGAGAGAAGACGTCCATGCCCTAGGACACTTCTCACTAGCAACAATAAGAACATTCAGCAGCGGCGTGGTTCACATGAGATTTATCTCGACACCCTCGAGATCTCATGTACAATCTGAATAGCAAAAGTAAACCTAATACCTACAAAAATCGTTAAAGCACAAATGTGAGCATAAGGCTCACCAAGACTAACCCGTCTCACTAGACATATGCAAGGTAATGTCTAAGCATAGGTAAGGGATAGCATAAATAGACTCGCCTACAAGTGGATCCTTATAATCATGTTTTAAGTAGCAAAAGACATTCTTCAGGCACGGCAAGGCACATCATAGACTCCACAATCAAACAAGAAACGCTTTGTCGATGATATGATGTGCACAAAGCACATAATGCCATTACAGCTAAAGTATGGGAAAACTGTAAACTTTTAATTTTGCTATCTCTAAGCCACACCAGGTTGCAAAGCAATTATAATTCAATACATCATGTTCTTCTGGCTTCTTCAGTATTTACTACGTCACGACAGCGACGAACAAGTGGTACTCAAATAACTGCGAGGGACGGTGATTGCAAGCAGGACACACCCGGACTACACGACATGCACACCCGCGTGGGAGACACCTACATGTTCTCCTCCCCGCATTATATGCGGCCACCTTTCACCCAAGACCCCAATGTCGACAAACCTCTTCATCCCGAGCAAAAGGTCCCCTACACGGACACGTCAAAACGTTCCGCTAGGAGATTTACACCTTTCTGCCTTCGCATCTCCATTCAAGGACAACCGAGGAGTCTCCACACTACAGACTAGAGTTACATCAGTTTATTGGGCCCATATCCCATTATGCAACCGGTACAGTTCAAGCTTGCCCAACGGTGCCGCATACGGCACAGTCCTCAGGCGACACAGGCAGGGCTATGCACCCGAGATTCCATCTCGTCGACTCCTATTCCCCCTGCCCGGTGTCGTATTCATTTAATAAGCCATTATTTCATCTTTCACCCACATATGGACTGTTATTCCTATCTCGCGAGTAGATTCCATCTACTCGACTTCTACTAGTATATCTAAAACATTAGCATTGGCAGTTCTACACATCAAGTTGTAAACCTTTCCAACCCTCCCATAGGATTTGTGGATATGCAGGTGGAGTATCAAACACCTTATATGTAATGCACAATATCAACTGAAGACGTAAATGAATAAAACTGGAAAACTTTGAAAAGATCATAAATGCAAACTGGGGCTTGCCTTGTTTGCGACTCTATAACCATGTTAGTTGTTATGGCTTGGTCTTCCTCCGGAGAATCCGTCGTGGAATCTTGAAGTTGGAACTCCTCGGCATTCTCCACCAAGAGAAACTTCTCGTTGATCACCTATCATCACCTTCCTATCGACATGATATGCATATAAGTAATTAAGGTAATCTAATAATGGACTCGACCAGCTGTATAAACCTTAAGAAGAAGAGGCTTGACTAGGAAGATTAGATATGTCTCGGATGGGTGGAGAAATAATGGATAAGTTAAATGGTAATAGTAGTGTCGAGACGTGAATCGGAAGGTGCAATGCAAGCACGCAATGCAATTATTCACTTAACACTTGGAGCTATGCCACTCGAGAAAGCTGGGACTGACCGGTGTGGTAGTGTTAGACTGAATAGTGTAAGAATGACTAAGGAATCAAGGGGGACATCGAAAGCTTGAGTATGAGTGGAGTGGGTAACAAAGAAGGTCGCGACTTAGAAGTCGACCAAAGAAGTTATACAAACTCACTAAGGTGTAAACCTAGTTAAATGAGAAGTGTGGTTGCCTGGTTTTGATAAGGATAAATCAAAGTGAAATCCTAGCGACACTTGGGAAAAGAAGTGAGATCGGCTTTGCTTGGACTCAAAGAGTCATCACAAGCACTGCCAACCTAACGTGAGTACCAATACATGTTCAAGGGACCTTTAGGTAAATTAGTCGCTACGACTATCTTCGCAAGCATCGTCCAAGTTCTTACATGACACTTTTGCAGTTTCCTTTGCAAGATTGTCCAGATGAGCTCGGTGAACTTCTGGAACTTGAACATAGGGCATTACTATGTCGCAACGACGTGCTTTGCCATCCCGGGAAGATCATCTCAGCGACGTTCACATCGACCCGGACTCGTCCATGGTGGTGAGCGGAATCCCGAACACCACCTTATGAGTCACAAGGTTAGTGATGTGGACTCGATCATTGGCAAGCGACTCGACGAACCTGTCGTCGATTAAATAGCACACCTAGTTAAGTAATTCTTCGGACGGTTAGGAAACATCGTCGACACGATCAAGAAACTCTTATCCAAGGTTCCCCTTGGTCTAGTTTTCCTTGTCGGTTGCAATGTTCTTGCATTACTCAACCACAGATCACCAACAACCTTGGTTTGACCTAGAAGGCATTTTATCGAGCACCTTGGCTACACCTAGGACTCGATCACCCTCATATTGACTAAAACCTAATTTGACTTGACAACCATTTTTATGAATTATTCCTAGTGTTTTTCTTGAATTTATATTAATCAATAGCAAAGTTCCTTACTTAAACTATCATAAGAGTGGTTACTGGACTTGTACTTTGTACTATAGCTCATATATTTATAGAGGAAGTTTGTGGAGCAAATTTGAGAATTTTCCATCAAAGGATGCTCATGAGATAAATATTCAAAGGTTTAATGTAAAGGAATTTATGCCAACATTTTCATAGGATTTCATGCCAAGACATCTGCTCCATTGCAAAGTAGGGGTTCCCAGGAAGCTTTTTTCACATTTTTAGGAGCTTTCTACGAATTTATGTGATTTTTACAAGTTTGGACCAGTTTCTGTTTTTCTTTTCTACTGTGTAAATCAATTACAGCTGCTGGGCCCACGAGATTCAAAGTGACCAATCAGGAAGAGGCCACACATGGCCGTTGACTGAAAAGGATGTAGCCACACTAGATCCTAAGCCACAAAGAATCCGGGTCAGGTATGAAAGAGAGAAGAGGTTGTCAGCCGGGGCCCAGCCTGCAGGTTCTTCTTCAACCTCAGGATAGGAACACAAGGGTGCCAGGTCAGTGGCAATTCATGGGTGTTCCGGTGCGCACAGTTGACGAAATGCAGTGGCACAAAGTGGAAAATAATTTGAGGACCCAGGAACACCTTTTGGGCAACCTGGCGGTGGTCAACGACGGCTGGAATGACAGCAGCGACGGCAGCTGCAGCCATGGGTCCGGCGGCGGCATGGATAGGACTCGGCAATGGGCAAAAAAGTTGGGAATTAGATCCTACAGAACCATAATACCATGAGAAAACTGAATCTGGTCTCTAAGTGCAAGGACATTTGTTGCAAAGTGGTGATTACCGCAGACCCATGTTGACAAACGTTAGCCACGATATTTGATGTTCGGACTAAACTAAGGAATGATAGCTCGATTAACTGGAGATGCGCTGAGAGGAGGGGGTTACAGACTTACATACCTTGCAGTCCACTTATTGGAGCTGGAATGGAGCTGAGTTCGTGGGGTGGCGTCGAGGCGCTGTGTCTGCCCAAACCAGAGGATCCGCCAGAAAATTCGCCTCAGCACCACATGGGGATGATGAAGACGCTGTAGTGGCATGTCGGGGAGGATGAGGAAGTCTCTGCGATGCTTTTTGGCATGCTCAGCTTTGTGCACGAGGCAGCAGAGGCGATGACCATGGAGGAGCACCGAGCAGCAGCACATGGCGCTGTTTTCTGCAGAGAAGAGCAGGGATTCGATCTGGCTTGCTTTGAGGAGGAATACAGGCACGCGAGGAAGAGAATAAGAGCGAGAGGCTGCAGGGCCATGGTGCCACGGAGCAGCAGCCTCGGCACAGATGAGCGACGATTTCTTCCGAGCTGGGCGCAAGCTTGACGAAACAGAGAAGGCTGGTGCCTTTGTGAGTAGAGAGATTAATAGTGGGAGAGGAAGATAAGGGCGAGCTGCTGTCGAGGTGGAGCTTGAAAGGCGGCAAGCACCTGCGTGGATTGCATGTCGTGTGCTGGCGTTCCCACGTGCAACAGAGCATGTCGGCAACAGTTTTAAGTCTCTGCCAGGTGGGTCCCACTGGCAGGTGGGCCTTTCCTTATTCTTGTCTCTGTTGCCCACTTCATACCAAAATTTTAAAATAGCAGTTCATGCACAAAAATGATGAAACTTTTTAGGTTTACAAATCAAAATAGAGGGAATTCAATGGTGCAGAAAGATTTGGATATGAACCACTTTTGAACATTAAATTTAAATTTGAACCACTTTCCTATGTATTTGTTTAGCCTGTGTTATTATTAAAATTTATCAGGACCACCATGTAGCCATGAATAACATCTTGATTACTTTAATTTTGTTTATTTGATTCAATAAAGTTTGAATTCAATTATAAAATTGAATTTAGCTCCTATTAGACATGCATGCCTTGCCTTTCTTTTTTGTAAATTAGCAACTTTGAACTGACCTTCAATTATTGCTTTCTGTTGTATATGGGTAATTTGAAATCCTGATATCTCAGATACTGTGTTTGTTATTTAAAACATTGGTTGTATCCTTGTCGTACAAATCGATTTGAATGTTTATGTATTGATTCAAATTTATTTTCCAAAGTGTTTACGTATTAAACTGAAATATTCACTACAGAATCCTTTTAGTGAATTCAACTTGTGCCTGTGATTTGAATCTGAACTTTAGAATCTTTGCCTATGCATTGTATTGGCTTTTGAATAAATTTAGAATTCTTTCTTTGCAATAACTAGTTTTTTCTGAAATGTTACACGATTATTCCGAATAATGTGTAAAGTTTTAACAAGTTAATATTTTTACATCATTTATTAACTAACATGGTTCATGCGCATTTGAATTCCTAATTTAAGTCAAAAAAAATTAAATTTGCATTTTCGTGTTCCTGCCCTACTCAAATGCGGTCTTTTACAATCCTTCCCCCTTAAAGAAATCTCGTCCTGAGATTCTAGCGAGTAGAATAACAAAAATGATGGGGGTACGATCCGTAAAAGAGGGTCCTTGACTAAGGAAAATGACAATGCCCTTAAAGACTTGGGTTCTACAAAATAGTGATTATCTTCAGGCATCTTAAGAAATTCTAAAGTTTGCTTCAGGTGATTCCAGTCTTTAGGTTGATATCCTTGACAGGATGCTCGACATGACCATATCACGTCTTAAAACTTTCACTTCTGTTACTGAACTTCTATCGCCGTCCTCTTACACTGACATGACATCTTGTCCTGTCCTAGTCTTGACTTGGAAGAATTAGGGCTTGTTCTTTGCTTCTCTAGGTCACCTCGATAGTTTGAAACTATCCTTGCATTGATTCTTGGTTGCTTGCTTGGTTTTGAATAGGTCCTTATGACTCTATGTGGTATTTCCCTTGACATGAGTTAAGATGGTTTACGAGGTTAAACAACAATCATTAACCTCGTTTGATGTTTAGTCAACCATAGGATTTCTTAGCTGCAGTATAAGAGTAGCAAGGCACTCAACACTCTTATGTGGGCAAAACAACAGGAATACCCAATATATGGAGACTACAAGATTTTTGGGTATATCAACATCTTCAAACAATAGAAATAGAAGATGAAGCCTCTTTGCGGTGGTACACGAGGATTTAAAGATTCTGCATCCTCATATGTTTCCAACACAGCAAAGAACTCAATCATATGGTAACTACAAGGTAATTAGTGTAGCAAGATTACCATATAACAACGCAAGATCTTAGATGGACCCAAAGAGTTTCACGAGGTTGACAATCGAACGGTTTCCTCGCAAGTAAGGAGATTTCATGGATTTTACAATGTTGATTATCGAACTGATGACCACTCGATGACGAACGGTATAGTTGCAACCATCAAGGTACTTGAACCTAAACAAGTCAAGGATGGAAGTTCAAGTGTTTGTTTAGTTGTAAGGGAGGTTGAGTGATCGGTTGCCCACGTATCACTCAATGAAAGAGATATCAACAATGTAGGTGTCGGTACCCTGGGTACCATATACCCCTTGGGATTGCAAAGATCTCAAGGGAAAGTCACCCACTTGATTTGAAGACCTTCGGAGGCTCACATGTCAGACATGTCCGAACCCGCTTCTCCAACATGGTTAGTCCCAGGGTCACCACGTGTACTATCAAACCGGAGCTACCGCCCGCAAGGGGGGAAGCTCCGGGCTTTGTACCGAAGTGGCACCCCCGGACCAAACCCCAGACCGAGGGAAGCTCCGGTGCTGACACGTGTCCAACCATCGGATCTTCAGCCTCTAACCTCCGGAAGACTCCACAACGGCTCCGGATCTTCAACGGGGAATCAAGGACTTCAAGACCCGACCAAGTGTCATTAATACTACATTAATGACACACGATCGGATGACCTTAATTACCAGTAACATTGCTGTCAAAGCCCATAACTCGGTCATTAAGGGTAATCAAACGTGTTGAATGTATATCAATATCAGTAACCGCCGAGGCCACATGTCGGGCCAGGCTAACTTGTAACGGCCTGCCCTTGTACTATAAAAGGACAGGCCGACGATACATAGGACACGTCTACACACGTGCTCTACAGACTCTCCACACTCTAGACATACATCCAATACAACATCAACACACCCCATGGAGTAGGGTATTACACTCAGGTGGCCCGAACCACGTAAATCCATGTGTCTCTTGCGTCATTTACAATTCACCTTCTTCAATCTCCGCGTGCCCATACCGAACCACAAACTCCTCTAACACTTTAGTAGTGTCGGGAGATCTGCCGGATCCAAACCACCGACAGTTGGCGCGCCAGGTAGGGGTGTCTGAGATTTCGAAAATGGTGAACTCAGCTGCTGGATCATCCATCGGTCAACCTGCTGCTCAAGCTGTTGGGGGCAATCCCTCCAATATGCAGCCACCAGCAGGAGCCTCAGTGCCAGCAGGAGTCACACTCCCACCACCACCGCCTCCACCAGCAAATCAAGTTGGGCAACGCGATGGTGCACCGACGTCAATCACTGCGACAGCAAATCATGACAACCCGGAACACGCGCTCCATGCAGCGCGTGCTCTTCTCCAACGACCACCACCTCCGGATGCATCCCGGGATGCACTGGAGCAGTGGAGGGCCGATGTGGAACATTTGGTTGCAGCAGCAGCCGAACGCATCAACAACCAGGGTCCTCCTCCTTCAGGACGGGCCCCATCGCAGCGGCGGACTTTGTCTGGCAGACTTGGTCCGCACGTTTCCAACAACAGGAGACGTGTTGCATCACAGCAAGTGACGTCATTGCCCTCCGGGGCACGACGCACTCACACGGTGTCCAGGCTTTAGACTCATGACCTCCGGGCGGAGCTTGATCGCCGATACCGCCAACAGGACGGCCGAGTCCATATTGAGCGTGCTCGTGAAAGACGAGAAGCTCAAGACGTTCCTGCTCCTGAAGGAGTAGGAGGCGGCTGTTCAGCCCTGGCCATGCATCTGCGTATGGTCAGGTGGCCACAGAAGTTCCAGCCTCACCTACCGGAGAAGTTCGACGGGACCGTCAATCATGTCGAATTCCTTCAGATTTACTCCACTGCTATTTTGGCAGCCGAAGGAAATGAGGTCGTAATGGCCAATTATTTTCCAGTGGCTTTAACTGGGACCGCCAGGTCCTGGTTTATGAGCCTTCCACCCAACTCCATCAACAGTTGGGAGGAGCTGTGCCGGCAGTTCACCGCCAACTTCGGGAGTTCATACACCCGACCAGGCACTGAACTGGACCTTTTTGCAGTCGTGCAAAAAGGGGGAGAATCCCTGCGATCATTCATCCGGAGGTTCTCTCAGGTACGAAACACTATCCCTTCTATCTCTAGCGCCTCTGTCATTGTGGCATTCAGACAGGGTGTACGGGACAAGAAGATGCTGGAGAAACTGGCGATCAAGGAGATCACTAGTGTCACGGAACTCTTCAGTTTGGCCGACAAATGTGCCAGAGCTGCGGAGGGCCGTGAGATGCACTCCAAACCAACTCCGGAGGGTCACAAGAAATCCTCCAAAGAAGAAGCCGCTACCTCTGGGAACGGCAAGAAGAAGAAAAAGACCAACGGCAAGAAGAAGCCGTTGGCCGGTACATCCAATGTTGCAGTTGCTGCAGCTTCGAGTGGCCGGGGACCACGCCCCGAGAAGCAACCTCGACCGTCTTCTGAAGACGGTGGCAAGCCCATGGTGTGGTGCCCAATTCAAAAAACGTGCAGCCACAGTTTGGAAGACTGTCGGGAGGTCCAAAACCTTGCGGAGCGCTACAACAAGCGCCGGGAAGAATCTTCTTTCCGACAGAGGGAAGGAAAACAAAAAGTCAACGAAGCTCCGGCAGAAGAAGAGTTAGGTTTTATGGATCCCAAAAAGGTCCTGAAGGCCGTCTACACCTCCGTCGACGACGATTCCGACGTCTCCGACAACGAGCGTCGGAAGACCATGAACACCATTTTTGGTGGATCATGGGACATCACCTCCCGCCGCGTCATCAAGACTATGCGTCGGGATATGGCTGCTGTAGCTCCTACAACCAAGCCGGAGCCTCATCGGAAGTGGATGGACACAACCATCACTTTTGATGCTTCGGACTGCCCTTGGAGCATGGTTGGAGCAGGTCAGTTACCTTTGATGGTATCTCCTACCATCAATAACATCCAGCTCCACCATGTCATGGTAGACGGAGGTTCGAGGCTTAACCTCATAAGCTTCGAAGCTTTTACTAAGCTTCGAAGCTTTTACTAAGCTTCGAAGCTTTTACTAAGCTTCAGCTCCGACCTTCGGATCTCCACCCCTCTCGACCTTTCTCCGGAGTAGGTCTGGGAGCCATTACCCCACTCGGAGCTATTACTCTCCCCGTTACCTTCAGGACACGGGAGAAGTACCGCACCGAGAAGTTGTTCTTCGACGTCGCTCAGATCAACTTACCATACAATGCAATCTTGGGTAGGCCTGCCCTGTACAAATTCATGGCAGCTGCTCATTATGGATACCTGGTGTTAAAGATGCCAACACCAGTGGGCGTTCTCTGGATCCGCGGAGATCGTACTGCCGGAGTAACTGCTTTGGAAGAACTCCATGCACTCACCACGGTGCAAGAGGAGGACTCCAGGCAGGAGCAAGGTCCAAAACCCCCGAGCATTCATCAACGAGGCTCGACTTCTGCACCTCGTGTGCAGCCAAGCGGTGACACCGACATTCCCGTCAAAGTCGTCCAAATTGGTTCTGATGCCGCTCAGACCACCCGTATATCGGGGGGATTGAACGACAAATAGGAACTCGTGCTCATCACTTTCTTCCGGGCTAATGTCGACGTGTTTGCCTGGCAACCGTCACAAATGCCTGGGATCCCCAGGGAAGTGATTGAGCACAATCTGAAGATCTACCCTGACGCCCGGCCTGTGCATCAGAAGCATTGAAAGCAATCCGTAGAGCGACAGAACTTCATTCGACAAGAAGTAAAGAAGTTGCTCGAAGCCGGATTCATCCGAGAAGTCTTCCATCCAAAATGGCTAGCAAACCCAGTCGTTGTGCCCAAGGCCGGCGGGAAGCTTCGGATGTGTATCGACTACAACACACTAAATAAGGCATGTCCAAAAGATCCATTTCCACTACCTAGAATAGATCAGATAGTGGATTCCACCTCCGGGTGTGAATTACTGTGTTTCCTAGACGCATATTCTGGGTATCATCAAATCAGAATGTCTAGGGAAGATGAAGAGCATACCTCATTCATCACAGTAGATGGATTGTACTGTTATACAGCCATGCCATTTGGTCTCAAGATGCAGCTTCAACTTTTGTACGAGCTATGTACAAAACCTTTGAAGAACTTATTAGAGACATAGTGGAAGTGTACGTCGATGACATTGTGGTCAAGGTCAAGAACAAGGAATCACTTCTCGACACCTTGCAGGCTGTCTTCGACAAGCTGCGGGCCACCCGCACAAAGCCAAACCAAGACAAGTGTATAGAAGCTAATCCGGCGAAGATCAAAGCCATTGAAGACATGCGGCCACCAACCCGCATCAAAGATGTCCAAAAGCTAACTTGATGTCTAGAAGACCTCACCCGGTTCATTTCAAGACTGGCGGAATGGGCACTCCCCTTCTTCAAGTTATTGAGGAAGTCTGGACCACTCCAATGGTTTGTAGAAGCAGAGAAGGCATTCCAGGAGCTGAAACAATTCCTCACCACCCTACCAATCCTGGTAGCTCCGAACCCTGGTGAGCCTTTGTTGCTTTACATTTCAGCAACTGACGAAGTCGTCAGTATGGTTCTGGTTGCGGAGAGACCAGAACTACCCCATACTCAGGAATCTAGACCCCTTCGGGAGGGTCCGGAGGTGCCTGAAAGCGAGTCTGGGTCCCAGCTCCCAGACTCGAATCCACAAGAAGTTACTTCAGAAGACCCAGACCCCTCCGGGAGAGTCCAGGTCGCTTCTGAAGAAGCTCCGGGTTCCTTCAGCCAGGACCCAGAGGTCCCCGAAGAAAATCCGGATCCCTCCGGGAGGATCCGGGTCAGTGGAGGGGAAGCTCCGGGCCCCTCCGGGAAGGTCCAGACCATTCAGCGCCCGGTGTACTTCATCAGTGAAGTACTACATGATGCCAAGACTCGATACCTAGAGGTGCATAAGCTGCTCTATGCAGTTCTTATTGCCTCCAGGAAGCTTCGCCATTATTTCCAAGCTCACAAGATCTCAGTGGTGACTTCTTACCCACTTCGAGCAATCTTGCATAATCCCAATTCGACTGGGAATATTGCAAAGTGGGCAGCGGAATTGGCCGAGTTTGATCTTGAATTCATTTCATGGCAAGCAGTCAAGAGTCAAGCATTGGCATACTTCGTGGCAGAATGGACTCCCTCTCCATCAATCCCTGGGGGCCCCAGCGAGCAGAAGCCAAAACACAAGGCTCCGGTCTTCACCGAGCCTCACTGGACCCTCTACTTTGACGGCTCCATGCAAAAGCAGGGGACCGGAGCTGGAATCCTTCTCCTCGCACCAACCGGGGAGAAGGTAAAATACATGGTACACCTTGACTTCAAGACGACCAACAACATGGCGGAGTACGAAGCACTCATCTACGGACTAAAGGTGGCACTGTCATATGGTGTCAAGCAACTGCTGGTCAAGGGAGATTCGCAGCTCATCATTAAGCAAGTGAAGGGTGAATGCTCCTGCAACAATCTCCAGCTAGCTGCTTACCTCCTTGAAGTCCAGAGGCTTCAGAAGGACTTCGAAGTCCTAGATCTCCACCATGTTCAGCGTGCCCATAACGCTGAAGCTGACGAACTCTCGACAAAAGCGTCAACCGGAGCTCCGGCTCCTGATGGAACTTTTGTCCGGAGGTTGTCAAAACCAACAGCTCAGCCTACCGAACTGAGCGAACGGGGCGAGATCAGCATCCCGAAGCTGACGGTCCCAATGGCCCTGTTACCATGGCAGCCATCAAGGGTCGTAGGTGCTGCCGGAAGCTCAGAGCAACCCAACACACAAGACTCAAATGCTCAAGCTAGTTCTGATGCATGGATCTCGAAGATCCGGAGCTACTTGAAAGACAACATCCTTCCTGATGATGATGTACCCGCTGACCGGGTAGTCAAATTGGCTAAAAGATACACGTTGGTAGATGGGGATCTCTATCGGCGCGGTGCCAATGGCATCCTAATGCGGTGCATCACAAGGGAAGAAGGCTGCGAACTCCTCGCAGAAATACATGGAGGCGAGTGTGGGAACCACGCATCTTCCCGCACGCTGGTTGGTAAAGCCTTTCGGCATGGCTTCTACTGGCCTACAACACTCCAGGATGCAACTGAGCTGGTGAAGAAATGCGAAGCATGTCAATTTCATGCAAAGCAAATTCACACACCGGCTCAGCCCCTACAAATGATACCTCCTACATGGCCCTTCGCTGTGTGGGGGATGGACATCTTGGGACCTTTCCCAAGAGCCGTCGGAGGTTACAAGTTCCTGTACGTCGCCATTGACAAGTTCACCAAGTGGCCGGAAGCAACTCCAGTTGTGACAATCAACAAGCAATCTGCTATCAACTTTTCGCAGTCCATTGTTTGCAGATTTGGAGTGTCAAACAAAATCATCACTGATAATGGGACCCAATTCACAAGCTCTGCATTTCAAGGATATTGCGAAGACCTTGGCATACAAGTTTGCTACGCCTCCGTAGCTCACCCAGCAAGCAATGGCCAAGCCGAGAGAGCAAATGCTGAAATCCTTAAAGGACTCAAAACGCGCACTTATGAGCGCTTGAAAAAACATGGAGCCAACTGGATTGAAGAACTTCCGCCCACTTTATGGGCCAACAGGACATCTCCAAACCGGTCAACTGGAGAGACACCCTTCTTCCTGGTGTACGGAGCTGAAGCAATCCTTCCTCCGAAAATCACCTTGGGTTCACTCCGGGTCCGGACCTTCGACGAAGCCACGCAGGACCAGCTCCGGTGTGAAGACCTAGACCTCCTTGAGGAGGGAAGGTGCCAAGCAGCTATTCGGAATGCCCGATATCGCCAAGCCCTACAGCGCTATCATCAGCGGCATGTACACAACCGACAGCTCGAGGAAGGCGATCTGGTGCTACGGAGAATACAATCCAGAGAAGGGTTAAACAAACTCTCCCCCAGCTGGGAGGGACCCTTCCGAGTGATTAAAGTATCCCGTCCCGGAAGCGTTCGCTTGGCTACCGAGGATGGGACACCTCTCCCAAATCCTTGGAACATCGAGCACCTCCGTAAGTTCTACACTTAATATCATGGAGGTGAGTCTGTAGTAACTGGTGGTGTATGTTATAGAGTCACTGTACAGAGTTGGGTAGTTCCTCCGGGAGAACAGCCGGACCTTCCCCGGAAGGTCCGCAAAGTTCATGCAACACTTGTCACAGTCTCAGAACTAAAAGTGTGGCTAGCTACCCTGGGTCAAACGAGAAATTAAACACCCTTAGCCTGGTTTCGTACCCTAAGAGTGTACTTGTTTCCCCTGTACCCCGGACCTATAATGGAAGACATCTTCATATGAAACAGACTCCTCGTGCATTTATTTTGTGCAGGCTCAACACTCTTTTTTATTTTTCTCTTTCTTGTCTATAACAAACACGTGCAATTCTTAAGAAATTTTAGTTCGACCGGTTCATATACGATTCGAGTTGTATTGTCAATTCTTTTAGATTCAAATATTGTTCATGGCCCACTTGCCTGAATGCCGCCAAGCCAATCTAGGGCCGGAGTGTGCTATCGACTTAGCCTGGTCAAGCACCCTAAGTACGCCACTCTACCTACACCCCGGCAGGCCGAAGTAAGGCGGGTCCAAGAACAGTTGGATCTGGAAGAAAAGGCAACGCATTCGGTTGTATTTAGAATCACGTTTGACTTAAAATTTTCTCGAGAATCGTAAGCCGCGACGAAGTTATAGGCAAGAAACGAATTTTACTATGTTTCTTGGCTTCAGTGTGCAGGAAAAATAAAATCCACGTTGATGGAGAAAAACCGGAGCTAACAAATCTCCGACTCCTCTAGATGGCTTGTAATCGATGTTAAGCATTGAAAACGAGCATCACCGGAGCAACCAAGCTCCGGTAAAGATAGGGGGGCCAGTCGTTGACGTAAAATAAAAGATGGTGAGAAGACCCCACAAATGGAGTCTGCTGCCGACAAGCTACGTGTTGGCAAAGGTCAGTGCCGGAGCTACTAAGCTCTGACACCCCGGAGGGTTAACTATCGATGCTCTATGCATTGATAGGGACTATTGCCGGAGCTACTAAGCTCCGACGGTAGTCAATTTGACCTCAGGGGGCCTTCACTATCGAAGACTTCGGACCTACACTCTACAAGTTCGAAGCAAATGAGTCTTCAACGAAATACAATATCCTCTTGGTACATGTTCACAATAAAATTGTGTACATCTACCAGGGGGCCATGTGAAGACAAAAGTGTTGAAGACAAAAAGTGAAATTCACAAAAACTTGGGGATTTCATTCATCTTCATTCATTTGGAGACAAGGGATTACAAAATTGAGAAAGAAGAAGAGATAATACAAGTGGGAACTACAGAGATGGTCCTAGACCCTATGGAAGAATTGAGCGACCTTCTGGGCAACCTCCGACACGTTGGCTCGGGCAGCTTCGCCTTCTCCTTCAACGGGACCTTCAAGCACCGGGTCCAGAGGGAATTGGGGATTCCGGCTGGTGTAGCACGTCAACACATATTTTGTGATGTTCTTAGCCAGGGATTGCCCCTCAACCTCCAATTGGTCTGCGATGATGTCGCCCACCTTGGAGAGCTTGCTATCTGCCGAGCTCAACGCTTGCAACGCTAGGTCCGGCTCCGAATCATCCGGGCGCACGGGACTGAAGCCCATCGGTGTCAGCGTGTCGTTGGCCTTGCCCAGGAACTCCCAAATTTGTAGGGAGTCCGCAGTCCTCAAGCCCTTCAATTCTTCCAAGGATCTTCTGGCCGCCACCAGTTCGGAATTCTCACGGGCGAGGCGCTCAACTTCTTTGGCGTTTTGCTGAATCTTCTCAGCAACCCGCTTCTCGAGTTTTCCGAGCTCCTCCTCCTGGAGGTGGATCTTGTTCCGGCGGTCAACCAGGTCCTTCTCCCAACCCCTCACTTTCTTTTCCCTGGCAACAAGGGCACACCCCCGCTCGTGGAGCTCCTGCCCTCGCACCTAGGTCTTCTTCTCCTCCTTAATGCAGCGCTCTTCCAATTTCTTGGCGCGCTCCTCAAGGCCCTTGTCAGCCAGAGCCACCTTCTCGGTGAGCTCCTCCTCCCTCCTCAGGACGTCATCCCGCAGCTCTAGGAGTCTCTGCTCTTCATCTTCGAGCCGTTTATCCCTCTCTTCAAGTGCCTCTCGGCGCTTGATGAGTGTAGTGTTAATGGCCTTGAGCCTTTCTTGGCATTCATCGGCCGCACTGTTAGCTGCTTTGGTCTGCTCATAGATCTCCCGGGATTGAGCGTCGAGAGCGTGAGTCATACTCTCCCTGTCATCCAATAATTTGCCCCAGTATTCCAGGCGGACCTTCTCCCACTTGATCCACTCTTTGTCATCCGCCAGCCTCGACTGCGCCAGCTTGGTCTCGAAGTAGAGCCGATTATGCCACCGCCTAAGGGTTTGGCACTCCTCTTCAAGAGCCTTGCTGTCGTGGAAGAAGGCCAGTTGAACTTGATGCAGACTGGAACAGGCGTTGTCAATAGACAATGACAACGGGATAGGTTACGGACCTCTGGGGTCTTCTCCGCTGGTTCCAACGGGTTTTCAGTTACAAAAATTGGATCCCACTCCACAAGAGTGGTCCCCTGGGTCTCCATGGCACTAGGGCCGTCCTCCGGGATGGCCTCAGTCGCCATCGAGGAAGGCCTCGCCGCCAGGTCTTCATTCACCCCCTCAGGCAGGGGGCCAGCGACTTCACCATGGCACTCCGGCTCAGCCGCGAGTACCTCAAACGTTGTCACTTCCGCAGCAGTTGCGCGTCCAGCTCCAGGAGGGAGCCGCACCAGACGGTTGGTCCGAGCGCGACGGCCTTCTCTTGTACAAAGGTAAGCTCTTTGTTTCTGAGATGTCCGGCTTGTGGCCCTCCCTCTTGGCTGAGGCCCATGATGGGGGTCACGAGGAGTTAATCCTCCCTCCACGCATTGGCGGATCCTGGTCAGAGCAGGGTTGAAGGCTTCCGCCAGCACTGGAGCTTCACTCCAGATTGTCGTGTCGATGTTGGGGAGGCCTTCGGGCAGCTCCAGCCTCTCGTGCTCCTCCACCCGGACGACTATCCAGTCCTTCTTCCAGTCATCCCACTTCCCAGAGGGAAACGACCGGAGGTACTTAAATGGGCACTTCTTGCGCTTCACGAAGTAGTAGAAGCCAAGGTACTCATTGCTCCTGCCGGTGGTATGGACGGTGAAGAAGGTCCGGAAGAGTTCAATGCAGGTGGGGATGCCCACCCACATCTCACAGAAGTGGACGAAGATAGACACAAGAAGAATGGAGTGGGGGCCAAGGTGATACAGCTGCAGACCATAGAAGTCTAGCAGCATCAAGAAAAAGGAGGAAAAAGGTGGGATCAACCCCACCATGGCGTACGAGGAGAAGTACACCATTTCGCCGGCGTGCTCCTTCTCAAACGGGAGCTCTCTACCGGCGCGGACCGAGCGGTTGAAGAAGTCTGAGGACCATCCCATGAGGGCCCGGACCTTCTTCAGGTCACCATCGGTCTTCAAACGACTCTCGCGGAGACCCAACTCCATCGCGGAACGGCAAGGCAAGAGAAGAAAAGTGAAGCACAAGTTGGTAGTTTGAGCGCAAAGATCAGATGAGAGGCGTAAAGAACCCCAAACGGTGCACACTTTCCTTCTTATGTAAGCCCTTGCGACGCTTGGATGAAAACCGCAAGGAAGTCGAAGATACCACTCAAAAATTCCACCCAGCCGATGACAAGAGGGCCCGGGACTACCCCGACGATCAAGTCGAGGTTCTTACCCAGGCGAACGGTTGCCATCATGAGGCGGGAAGCCCGAAGGCGGCGGCCTGACAAGACACGCGAAACCGATACAATTTTCGTATCGGGAACTGTCGACCTTCAATTGTGTGAGATCCACACGCCAAAGATCTCACCTGCCGCACACGAGATACGCCACGTGGCGAGGATTTAACTCCAAACCATCGCCAACGGCACATCTGAAGACCTTTGAAGACTCAGTTCAAAAGTCGAAGGATTGACCCACCTCCGGCGGAATGACTTCATCCAAGGGGTCTTCCCCGGAGGTGGGCCCAGGGGGCCACTTTCGGTACCCAGGGTACCATATACCCCTTGGGATTGCAAAGATCTTAAGGGAAAGTCACCCACTTGATTTGAAGACCTTCGGAGGCCCACATGTCAGACATGTCCGGACCCGCTTCTCCAACATGGTTAGTCCTAGGGTCGCCACGTGTACTATCAAACCGGAGCTACCGCCCGCAAGGGGGGAAGCTCCGGGCTTTGTACCGAAGTGGCACCCCCGGACCTAACCCCAGACCGAGGGAATCTCCGGTGCTGACACGTGTCCAACCGTCGGATCTTCAGCCTCTAACCTCCGGAAGACTCCACAACGGCTCCGGATCTTCAACGGGGAATCAAGGACTTCAAGACCCGACCAAGTGTCATTAATACTACATTAATGACACACGATCGGATGACCTTAATTACCAATAACGGTGCTGTCAAAGCCCATAACTCGGTCATTAAGGGTAATCAAACGTGTTGAATGTATATCAATATCAGTAACCGCCGAGGCCACATGTCGGGCCAGGCTAACTTGTAACGGCCTGCCCTTGTACTATAAAAGGACAGGCCGACGATACATAGGACACGTCTACACACGCGCTCTACAGACTCTCCACACTCTAGACATACATCCAATACAACATCAACACACCCCGTGGAGTAGGGTATTACGCTCAGGCGGTCCGAACCACGTAAATCCATGTGTCTCCCGCGTCATTTACAGTTCACCTTCTTGAATCTCCACGCGCCCACACCGAACCTCAAACTCCTCTAACACTTTAGTAGTGTCGGGAGATCTGCCGGATCCGAACCACCGACAGTAGGAAATCATGTAAAGATGGTGAAATGATCGTAGTCATTAGACACCTTAAAATAGTTTGAATGGGGTACACAATCTTTCTCTGAATTTTAATATTACCATGCATTCTATCATTGATGTTTCATTGGTAATGATGCTTCATGATGCATCGCATGGGTTATGGTCCAATGCCTATGCACATGGTATGGTGCAAATGGTGCATATGTATGGTGCAAATGGTGCATATGTATGATGCAAATGGTGCACATGCATGGTGCAATAGCTTTTATAGTTTGAGCAAGACTAAATGAACCACGCACACACAACTCAAGAACTAACTCATGATGTGCAAGGTTTGGATACCGTGGTCGTGAAAGACACTCAATAAGTAGCGTTCCTTTCATGACTCGACCACAATTAAGGAATTCATAACAGAACGGTTGACAAGGAATGTGGGAAACATACCACGTTACCTCGACCTTTCAAAAGCTTGTTCATGTACTACTCAATTTGATTGTATCTTCAACTAGGTCTTAGAGTTACCAGTTGACTTGAGGAGTATCTTCATCAGAAGAAAAACAACTAACTATATGTCAAAGGTTATCCCTAGACACCTGGTCGAGATCACTAGACACATCTCTAGTGATACTTCACTTAACCTTCACTTCAATCAGTCAGGAGGAATGGATATCCTTCTCGATCACTTTAGTGGAGTTGAAGTCACACTTCTTCTTAGAGTAACCCAATCTGGTGGGGGATGTTGGATCCTCTTGAAGATGTAATCTTAATTGATCGTCTTCTTGTTGACATGACTCGTTGTAACCAAGGTTGATGGTTGAACACCACCATTGCTTGAGTGCTCGCCTTCCCCCTTAAAGTTCCAAACTAGGATGTCGAAGCGTACTTCAAACAATCCTCATGGAAAGATGAGATGCCACTCGAGTAATTATGACCTGCGTTCAACATCACAAGGTGTGATATGGCAAGTCACATAAATCAAACACTAGTATGTCTATTCAAGGGAGAAAGACTTCAATGAGTTTAACACTCCATTCAACTTGGCAAACAGTTGGGTCCTGACTCTTAGTTGGTTACGACACTTCTCGAATTGAAATCGAGAACCGAATGTCTAACAAAACCCAAAAGGTTCAAACTAGCCAGGCTATGGTGACAACTGACCAGTCTGGACGCAAACTCGATTTTGATCCCGTTAATGGCAAAATCAGATCTTGAGGTGAATAACAAAGTTAAATTACACTTCATGACGTTTCCAAAAATGCCTCTAGATCATCTCTGGTTTGCAAGTTATGCTATTTTAAAGTCAGCAGAATTTTCTGCACTTTCAGCAAAATCTGCTTAAAAAGTAGCAGTTTTGATCTAAAGTTTTCAGACTGTTGTGTTAGAAATCTGGAAATATTCTTATTTACAAAGTTGTATCAAATATAATAATATTTCCATAATGTAATTATTTGTATGCATATCAGACCTGGTTCAAAAGATATGAATTTTTGAAGTTTGCTAAAAATTCAGCATTCAGAAGAAGTGGGGGTTCAATTCAGACTAACCACCCTATAGTCAAACTCAATTTGGGAGAGGTAGATGACCGATTCATGGCTGGAGCCAATTGTAAAAATTGTATCTGACTCTCTAACCTTTCCAAGGGTTACTCGCACGATACCATTGGATCAAGGGTCTGCGAGTTATGATTCAAATTCAGAAATATACAGATTGTTGTCCAGTTTGGTTAATTCCGGACAGTTTCTGCGATCTTCCAAATTTCACCCACTTAGAAAAGTATTCTAGTCTTGAGTTGAATAGAAAACTTGTAGAGGACTTCCAAAGATTTCTAAAGAGTATTTACATGCCCTCATAGCACTTCTGGTTGAGGAAATATGGAATTTTAAATTTGACCAAGTTCCCAGATTTTTAACTGAAATTTGGCAGAGCTTCCTTTGTATGTTGCTGATTTTGTCCACAATTTTCAATAGAGAAATATTGATATTTGCAGAAACAAAATATTGCAAACTTGTTTCACATATCCTCAGGATTCCATAGATGAAAATTATGAAGTCTTTCGACAAGCCTACTAGAAATTACGATCCAAACAGCAACTGGATACATCACTGTTTAGATTATAGACTGTTTCGACACCTTTAACGATTCTTCGATTTAGACCTGGTTATTGAGAGTTTTAGCCTTAGTGCTGAATAGGAAATTGATAGAGGACTCTTTAATATTTCTAGACATGTATAGATATGCCTTGGGTGCTTTTCTTATTTGAGAGTTATGGCTGTTCAAAGTTCAGAAATTTTCTGGCTGTTTCAGATAGTACTGTACACATGTACTAACCTCAACTCCAGTTTCTAATTAGTTCTAAACTTAATTTTATGTAACAATGAATAGAAAATTTGTAGAATAGATCTTACCCTTTCCAAAAAGTATTCATTTGAATCCATAGCCCTTCAGGTTGAAGAGATATGGATTTTCAAAATCGGGTCAAATTCTGTTAGAAAACAGAACACACCGGCTTCGAAACACAAGATTTGGGAACAAACTCAAATTTTGAAACTTAGCTCAAAACTCAAAGTCCGATAGCTAAAACTTTCTTTACAACTAATCATTTTCTTTGGAACTAAATGGAATCTTGAAAGAGACTTGACGACCTTCTTATCCATAGCATATCACTATGGATCTTCATGCTTAACCAAAGTCTTACTCCGGCGAAGTCGAGCTAAACTCTCGCCACGAACAAAGAACTTTGGTTCACCTGCTCTTGAAGAGAAACATTTTACATTGTCCATAAAATACCAGCAACTGATACTTGGACCTAAATATGAATATGAAGCCATTTCTTTCGTGGGGATGGTCAAAGTATCAAATGTGATACTGACGGTACTGCGTGCCTTACCAAGAGAAAAGTCTAACCCGGTATATCCGGATACGTCTATAGGTAGTTCTAATATCGATCACTCACAAATGTATTCTACACGGGTCGCTACCGGAGTTAGTGTACCTGCAATAGACAAATAATCCCCTTTCACACCTTCACACCTCAAGGGCGGCACGGGGAAAACACGATAGGCAGTCACAATAAGATATAATCAAAAGTAAATGCATACGACTCTGGTGTGAGTCGCTCTCGAGCGATGTCATGTCTCGAGGTACGTGGTTGTACTACGTCTGTACAACAAAGACTCCTGCACGAACCGGCTTATACACGCTCGGGCATACGTATTTCGCATGCTCCCATAGAACATGAATGGTTCTAGAGATGCATACTATCGGGTTATACACCACCCGACGGGGGCTCCCACTAATTTTGTGTCACGCTGGAGTACCGCGTGTCATATGTTCTCAGAAACATGGAAAGTTTCAGAGACTCATGTTGACTTTCCGTGCCAAACCACGGAAATATCACATACCACATCTCATATGCAGAGCTTACCGAGATTGATCCGCTCTCGGTGGCATACCTTACCTCTTACCTTGAAGACGTAGCATCGTTATAGAATAATATAACAAGGAAGTTAGTTCACCACCTTTATAACTTATGCTAGTTATAGACCTTAATGGGCATATAGCTAATCCTCACTCGACTACTTCGGAGTTTTCGAAAATAGGCTCTTTTCGAGCGTGCTATTCCCAATGAAGCTCTGATACCATGTCTGTGGGGACCGGGGCCCCGACGTCCAAGGATCTCATTTTCTAATACGAAGAGTTTACAAAAGAGTGTACAACAGGGATACACACGCAACAGAAATACATACTCATAATCTCACCTAACTAAGTAGGAGAGAAGATGTCCATGCCCTAGGACGCTTCTCACTAGCTACAAGAAGAACATTCAGCAGCGGCGTGGTTCACATGAGATTTATCTCGACACCCTCGAAATCTCATGTACAATCTGAATAGCAAAAATAAACCTAATACATGCAAAAATCGTTAAAGCGCAAACGTGAGCATAAGGCTCAGCAAGACTAACCCGTCTCACTAGACATATGCAAGGTAAAGTCTAAGCATAGGTAAGGGATAGCATAAATAGACTCGCCTACAAGTGGATCCTTATAATCATGTTTTAAGTAGAAAATGACATTCTTTAGGCACGGCACATCATAGACTCCACAATCAAACAAGAAACGCTTTGCCGATGATATGACGTGCACAAAGCACATAATGCTATTATAGCTAAAGTATGGGGAAACTGTAAACTTTTAATTTTGTTATCTCTAAGCCACACAAGGTTGCAAAGAAATTATAATTCAATACATCATGTTCTTCTGGCTTCTTCAGTATTTACTATGTCACGACAACGACGGACAAGTGGTACTCAAACAACCGCGAGGGACGGTGATTGCAAGCAGGACACACCCGGACTGCACGACACGCACACCCGCGTGGGAGACACCTACGTGTTCTCCTCCCCGCATTATACGCAGCCACCTTTCACCCAAGACCCCAATGTCGACAAACCTCTTCATCCCGAGCAAAAGGTCCCCTACACAGACATGTCAAAATGTTCCGCTAGGAGATTTACACCTTTCCGCCTTCGCATCCCCATTCAAGGAAACCGAGGAGTCTCCACACTACAGTCTGGAGTTACATCAGTTTATTTGGCCCATATCCCATTATGCAACCGGTACAGTTCAAGCTTGCCCAATGGTGTCGCATACGGCACGGTTCTCAAGCGACACAGGCAAGGCTATGCGCCCGAGACTCCATCTCGTCGACTCCTATTCCCCCTGCCCGGTCTCGTATTCATTTCATAAGCCATTCTTTCATCTTTCACCCTCATATGAACTGTTATTCCTATCTCGCGAGTAGATTCCAACTACTCGACTTCTACCGGTATATCTACAACATTAGCATTGGCAGTTCTACACATCAAGCTGTAAACCTTTCCAACCCTCCCATAGGATTTGTGGATATGCAGGTGGAGTATCAAACACCTTTTACGTAATGCACAATATCAACTGAAGATGTAAATGAATAAAATTTGAAAACTTTGAAAAGCTCTTAAATGCAAACCGGGGCTTGCTTTGTTTGCGACTCTATAACCATGTTAGCGGTTATGGCTTGGTCTTCCTCCGGAGAATCCACCATGGAATCTTGAAGTTGGAACTCCTCGGCATTCTCCTCCAAGAGAAACTTCTCGTTGATCACCTATCATCACATTCCTATTGACATGATATGCATATAAGTAATTAAGGTAATCTAATAATGGACTTGACGAGTTGTATAAACCTTAAGAAGAAGAGGCTTGACTAGGAAGATTAGATATGTCTCAGATGGGTGGAGAAACAATGGATAAGTCAAATGGTAATAGTAGCGTCGAGACGTGAATCGGAAGGTGCAATGCAAGCACGCAATGCAATTATTCACTTTACACTTGGAGCTATGCCACTCGAGAAAACTGGGACTGACCGATGTGGTAGTGTTGGACTGAATAGTGTAAGAAAGACTAAGAAATCAAGGGGGACATCGAAAGCTTGAGTATGAGTGAAGTGGGTAACAAAGAAGGTCGCGACTTAGAAGTCGACCAAGGAAGTTATACAAACTCACTAAGGTGTAAACCTAGTTAAATGAGAAGTGTGGTCGCCTGGTTCTGATAAGGATAAATCAAAGTGAAATCCTAGCGACACTTGGGAAAAGAAGTGAGATCGGCTTTGCTTGGACTCAAAGAGTCAGCACAAGCATTGCTAACCTAACGTGAGTACCAAGACACGTTCAAAGGGACCTTTAGGTAAATCAGTCACTATGACTATCTTCGCAAGCATCGTCCAAGTTCATACATGGCACTATTGCAGTGTCTTTTGCAAGATTGTCCAGATGAGCTCGGTGAACTTCTGGAACTCAAACATAGGGCATTACTATGTCGCGACGACGTGCTTTGCCATCCCGGGAAGATCATCTCAGTGATGTTCACATCGACCCGGACTCGTCCATGGTGGCGAGCGGAATCCCGAACACCACCTTATGAGTCACAAGGTTAGTGATGTCGACTCGATCATTGGCAAGCGACTCGACGAACCTGTCGTTGATGAAACGACACACCTAGTTAAGCAATTCTTCGGATGGTTAGGAAACATCGTCGACACGATCAAGAAACTCTTATCCAAGGTTCCCCTTGGTCTAGTTTTCCTTGTCGGTCGCAATGTTCTCGCATTACTCAACCACAAATCACCAACAACCTTGGTTTGACTTGGAATGCATTTTATCGAGCACCTTGACTACACCTAGGACTCGATCACCCTCATATCGACTAAAACCTAATTTGGCTTGACAACCATTTTTATGAATTATTCCTAGTGTTTTTCTTGAATTTATATTAATCAATAGCAAAGTTCCTTACTTAAACTATCATAAGAGTGGTTACTGGACTTGTACTTTGTAATATAGCTCATATATTTATAGAGGAAGTTTGTGGAGCAAATTTCAGAATTTCCCATCAAAGGATGCTCATGAGATAAATATTCAAAGGTTTAATGGAAAGGAATTTATGCCACAATTTTCATAGGATTTCATGCCAAGACATCTGCTCCATTGCAAAGTAGGGGTTCTCAGGAAGCTAACAAATTTTGTTTCACATTTTTAGGAGCTTTCTACGAATTTATGTGATTTTTACAAGATTGGACAAGTTTCTGTTTTTCTTTTCTATTGAGTAAATCAATTACAGCTGCTGGGCCCACGAGATTCAAAATGACCAATCAGAAAGAGGCCACACATGGCCATTGACTGAAAAGGATGTAGCCACACTAGATCCTAAGCCACAAAGAATCCGGGTCAGGTATGAAAGAGAGAAGAGGCTGTCAGCTAGGGCCCAGCCTGCAGGTTCTTCTTCAACCTCAGGACAGGAACAAAAGGGCGCCAGGTCAGTGCCAATTCGTGGGTGTTCCGGTGCGCACAGTTGACTAAATGCAGTGGCACAAAGTGGAAAATAATTCGAGGACCCAGGAACACCTTTTGGGCAACCTGGCGGTGGTGAACGACGGCTGGAATGACAGCAGCGACGGCAGCTGCGGCCATGGGTCCGGCGGCGGCATGGATAGGACTCGGCATTGGGCAAAAAAGTCGGGAATTAGATCCTACTGCACCATAATACCATGAGAAAACTGAATCCGGTCTCTAAGTGCAAGGACATTTGTTGCAAAGTGGTGATTACCGCAGACCTATGTTGACAAATGGTAGTCACGAGATTTGATGTTCCGACTAAACTAAGGCATGATAGCTATATTAACTGGAGAAGCGCTGAGATGAGGGGGTTAAAGACCTTGCAGTCCACTGATTGGAGCTGGAACGGAGCTGAGTTCGTGGGGCGGCGTCGAGGCGCTGTGTCTGCCCAAACCAGAGGATCCGCCAGAAAATTCGCCTCAACACCACATGGGGATGATGAAGACGCTGCAGTGGCATGTCGGGGAGGATGAGGAAGTCTCTGCGATGCTTTGTGGCATGCTCAGCTTTGTACGCGATGCAGCAGAGGCGATGGCCATGGTGGAGCACCGAGCAGCAGCACATGGCGCTGTTTTCTGCAGAGAAGACCAGGGATTCGATCTGGCTTGCTTTGAGGAGGAATACAGGCACGCGAGGAAGAGAATAAGAGCGAGAGGCTGCAGGGCCATGGTGCCACGGAGCAGCAGCCTCGGCACAGGTGGGCGACGATTTCTTCCGAGCTGGGCGCAAGCTTGAGGAAACAGAGAAGGCTGTTGCCTTCGTGAGTAGAGAGATTAATACTGGGAGAGGAAGATAAGGGCGAGCTGCTGTCGAGGTGGAGCTGGGAAGGCGGCAAGCACCTGCGTGGATTGCATGTCGTGTGCTGGCGTTTCCACGTGCAACAGAGCATGTCGGCAACAGTTTTGAGTCTCTGCCAGGTGGGTCCCACTGGCAGGTGGGCCTTTCCTTATTCTTGTCTCCGTTGACCACTTCATACCAAAATTTTAAAACTGCAGTTCATGTGCGAAAATGATGAAACTTTGTAGGTTTACTAATCAAAATAGAGGGAATTCAATGGTGCAGAAAGATTTGGATATGAACCAGTTTTGAACATTAAATTTAAGTTTAAATTTGAATCACTTTCCTATGTATTTGTTTAGCCTGTGTTATTATTAAAATTCATCAGGACCACCATGTAGCCATGAATAACATCTTGATTACTTTAATTTTGTTTATTTGATTCAGTAAAGTTTGAATTCAATTATCAAATTGAATTTAGCTCCTTTTAGACATGCATGCCTTGCCTTTCTTTTTTGTAAATTAGCAACTTTGAACTGACCTTCAATTATTGATTTCTGTTGTATATGGGTAATTTCAAATCCTGATTTCTCAGATACTGTGTCTGTTATTTAAAACATTGGTTGTATCCTTGTCGTACAAAACGATTTGAATGTTTATGTATTGACTCAAATTTATTCTCCAAAGTGTTTACGTATTAAACTGAAATATTCACTACAGAATCTTTTTAGTGAATTCAACTTGTGTCTGTGATTTGAATCTGACCTTTAGAATCTTTGCCTATGCTTTGTATTGGCTTCTGAATAAATTTAGAATTCTTTCTTTGCAATAACTAGTTTTTTCTGAAACGTTAAACGATTATTCCCAATAATGTGTAAAGTTTTAACAAGTTAATATTTTTTACATCATTTATTAACTAACATGGTTCATGCGCATTTGAATTCCTAATTTAAGTCAAAAAATTAAGTTTGCATTTTCGTGTTCCTGCTCTACTCAAATGCGGGCTTTTACAGGTGAGTGGTGTGAGGCGGTGGCGGTGGCCGCGGCTTTAAGCCACGCGACGAGCAGGCAAGCAGGCAGCTCGCTGGAGCGTTGCATGGTGTGCAGTGTCGATCGGAGTGGCGACAGAATTTCGGCAGCAGAGCACTCACGTACATGTGCCTATGACTACTGGGTCCCACTGCCCCTTAAGCCTATCCTCTCTGGAACTTTAATTCTCTCACCAAACTTGATCCAAAAATCCTAGATATTTGTGGATAAGCCAAATCAAATGTGTAGAGCCAGATTCTGCAATTAGATTTTAAATTTGGACAAGTTTCTATTGGAATTCAAATTCAAATTTGAATTTGAATGAAATTCAATGGAGTCACTGAATTAAATAGCAAATGAGCTTCAAAAATTATGAAAATTTGCAGGGGTGTTATTTCGAATATTATGAGGCCATGGTAAAATTTATAGCCTCAGATTTGAATATTTTGACAGGGCCCAACTTTACAGTAGCTATATCAAGTTTTGAAATAATTTGATTATATTTAGTACTGCATATGGTTTTTGCCCTGATTATTCTTATTCAAATAAATTCCAAAATTTGTAGAAAGGTCACTTGAATTATTCAAGGTCATTGGTGAAGTCGCATCCCCATGTTAATAAGATTTAAGTATGAGTAAAAGAAATATTTTTGATGAGATCAAGTTCATGTGTACAACCATAATTGAGCTCCACTATGGTTGATAACCAACTGGTAGTTGAACTTCATATTAAGGAAAACCTGGGATTTTTATGTAGGTGTAACACCCTAAATTTTCGCATCATGCATTGCATACATGGTCATGCATTAAACACTAGTAGAATAAAAGAAAAATAATAAAACATATGCATATACAAATATGTGTAGCAAAAGAAGAGAAAGAAAACAATAATTATAGCCTAAAACTTGTAATAGAAAATGAATATAAAAAAAATAGTAATGTGTAAAAAGAAATATATATAAATAAATTACAACAAATAATAAATATATAATGTTAATAATATATATATATAAAGAAAATTATATATATATAATAAAAGAAAGTATATAAAAAAAAAGAGAGTAAAAACAAAAAAAAATAAATAAAAATAATAGAAAAAAAATATAATAAATATATAATATTAATAATATATATAAAAATATATATATAATAAATTATAATAAAGGAAAAAAAAAGGGGAGCCGCCCGGCGGCCAGGCCAGCGGCCCAGCCGGCCGAGCCGGCCCCGCTCCGCCCCAGCGCGCCCGGGCGAGCGCGCCCGCCCCGAGGCCGCCCCCTCGCGCCTGCCGCTGCGGTGCAGCGCGCTGCGCTGCGCCCGCCTGCCGCCTGCCCGCCTGCCAGCGCTGGGCCCCGCCCCGACCGACGCTCCCGCCCCGGGCGACGCGCGCCCGCACGCGCGTGCGGTCACGCGCCCCGCCGCCGTATCGCACCCGCCCCCGCGCTCCCGGTCCCACGCCACCCGACGCGGTTTTCACCGTACGCGATCCCGCCTCCTCTCCCTATTCCCGCGCCGGAAATCACGGAACCGACCGGGACTCCCGATCGCTCCCGCCCCCGCCTATATAAACGCACGGTTCCCGTAGATTTTTCCACGAAGTCCAGAGCAGCCGCCGCCTGGAGAAACCCAGCCGCCGGTACAGAGGGAAAAGGGCACCAGGAGCTCTGCGCCAGGGAAGAAAAAGAAAGGGAAGAAGAGGGAGAAAAAGAGGAGGGCACCACCGTTCGCCGGAGATCGTCGCCGACATCGCGCCGCCGCCGTCGTGCCGCCGAAGGACTGCTGCCCCGCCTATTTCGTCTACGCGTCGCATTTATTCCGCGACCGTCACGCCGTCAGATCTACGGTAGGGTTCGTTCCCGATGCGAATTTTTGCGATCGTATTGAATCGAGTAGGCGTAAATTAATTTTAGTCGCACCATAAATTTTATTTCAGCAGCATTAATCCACCCTAAAATCCCCGTAACCACATATGAACACGTATGAACTAGCCGCATCTAATTAATAAATGACCGTAGTAAATTAATTATTAAATTGTGCATGCATACATGTCATTGCATGTTGATTATTTTGTGTGCATTATGTTGAATTGTATATGTTTTCTTGTATGTATGATCACGCGTTGATTATTCATTCATCTCGTCAAAGTATGTTGCCAAGTACAATTTGCCTATATCTCATATGAAGCAAACTATGCTAGTAAGTTCTCCTGGCGGAGAGATGAGGACAAATATAGTATGTCCGAAAGTAAGCATTAAAATAAGGGGGGTAGACTTTCTCGCAAACCTCATAGTCTTGGACTCCCAAGGAATAGACATAATACTTGGAATGGACTGGTTGAGCAAGTATAATGGAGTCATTCAATGCGCCGAGAGGATTGTGCAGTTGACAAGTGAACATGGTACACGCATTGAAGTTGAAGCAGCCCAACCTGCAAGAGGAAAAGCGATGCTGAATCACGTGGAAGAAGTGACATTGGAAAGCATTCCGATCATTCGCGAGTACCCGGACGTGTTTCCAGATGAGTTGCCAGGTATGCCACCTGATCGTGACATAGAATTCGCCATTGAGTTGATACCCGGAACTGCACCTATAGCTAAGAGGCCGTATAGGATGCCTCCTAAGGAATTAGCAGAGCTCAAGAAGCAAATTCAAGAGCAGCTAGAGAAGGGTTTTATACGCCCAAGCTCGTCCCCGTGGGGAGCCCCAGTGCTCTTCGTAGATAAGAAGGATGGAACCCAGAGGATGTGTGCTCATGCAAGAAGGCCAAGTGGTAGCTTATGCATCGAGGCAACTAAAGAAACATGAGTTGAATTATCCTACGCACGACCTTGAACTGGCAGCCGTGGTACACGCCTTGAAGATATGGAGACACTATGTTTTTGGTCACCGATGTGAGATTTATACGGACCACAAGAGTCTCAAGTACATATTCACGCAAACGGATCTGAACCTGAGGCAACGCCGATGGTTGGAGCTCATCAAGGATTATGACGTGGGAATCAACTATCACCCAGGGAAGGCCAACGTAGTGGCCGATGCTTTGAGCCGAAAGGGAGTAAGTCATCAACTTACAGTTCAAGAACTGCCATCCGAGTTATGCAAGGAGTTTGAACGGTTGAACCTCGGATTCATAAATGAGATGGGAACGATGGAAGTCAACCCAACATTGGAGCAGGAAATACGGGAAGGACAGACGAAGGACAAGGAAATACAAGAAATCAAGGAAAGGACCCAAGAAGGAAAAGAATTCAGATTTGATGAGGACGAACAAGGTACCTTATGGCTTGGAAAGAGGATTGTGGTACCTAATGTCAGGCATATTCGAGAAACAATATTGAAGGAGGCACATGACTCGCCTTACTCAATTCATCCTGGCTGTACGAAGATGTACAAGGACTTAAAGACATGCTACTGGTGGGCCAGCATGAAAAAGGACATAGCTGAATATGTTGCACTTTGTGATGTGTGCCAACGAGTTAAAGCTGAACATCAAAGGCCAGCCGGATTGTTACAACCATTGAAGATCCCGGAGTGGAAGTGGGAAGAGATTGGTATGGACTTTATAGTTGGATTACCGCGAACTCAGTCTGGCTATGATTCAATATGGGTTATTGTGGATCGATTGACAAAGTCAGCTCATTTCATCCCTGTCAAGACCACATATACCACCATAAAGCTAGCAGAATTGTATATGGAACATATTGTGTGCCGACACGGAGTACCGAAGAAGATAGTCTCGGATAGAGGTTCTCAATTCACCTCTAGATTTTGGCAGAAATTGCATGAAGCAATGGGAACAAGGCTAAACTTTAGTTCGGCGTATCACCCTCAGACAGACGGACAAACCGAGAGGACCAACCAAATTTTGGAAGACATGTTAAGAGCATGTGCTTTAGAGCATAGGAAAAGTTGGGATAAAAGTTTGCCGTATGCTGAATTCTCGTACAACAATAGTTACCAAGCAAGTTTAAAAATGTCACCCTATGAAGCATTATACGGAAGGAAATGTAGGACTCCCTTGTTTTGGAATGAAACTGGAGAGAATCAGGTGTTTGGTCCCGACGTGTTACAAGAAGCTGAAAGGCAAGTCCAAATAATACGGGAAAACTTAAAGGCTGCCCAGTCTCGACAGAAAGGTTATGCTGATAATAGGCGAAGGAGTCTGACTTTTGAAGTTGGAGATTTTGTATACCTCAAAGTGTCACCTATCAGAGGTCAGCGACGGTTTAACGTCAAGGGAAAACTCGCACCACGTTACATCGGACCATTTAAGATTCTGGACAAGCGAGGAGAGGTAGCTTATCAACTTGAGCTGCCGACGTATCTCTCCGATGTACACGACGTGTTTCACGTCTCCCAACTCAAGAAGTGTCTCAGGGTACCGGAAGAACAAGTGCCGATGGACGAGTTAGAACTTCAGGAGGATTTGTCCTATGTCGAACAACCTATCAAAATTTTGGATATGAAGGAAAGAGTCACGAGAAATAAGAGGATCCGTTGGTGCAAAGTGCAATGGAAACACCATACGGAAGCCGAAGCTACATGGGAACGTGAAGAAGACCTGAAGGCAGAATTCCCTCATCTTTTCTCCACGCTATCGAATCTCGAGGGCGAGATTCACTTTAAGGGGGGTAGGTTTGTAACACCCTAAATTTTCGCATCATGCATTGCATACATGGTCATGCATTAAACACTAGTAGAATAAAAGAAAAATAATAAAACATATGCATATACAAATATGTGTAGCAAAAGAAGAGAAAGAAAACAATAATTATAGCCTAAAACTTGTAATAGAAAATGAATATAAAAAAAAATAGTAATGTGTAAAAAGAAATATATATAAATAAATTACAACAAATAATAAATATATAATGTTAATAATATATATATATATAAAGAAAATTATATATATAAAATAAAAGAAAGTATATAAAAAAAAGAGAGTAAAAACAAAAAAAAAATAAATAAAAATAATAGAAAAAAATATAATAAATATATAATATTAATAATATATATAAAATATATATATAATAAATTATAATAAAGGAAAAAAAAAGGGGGAGCCGCCCGGCGGCCAGGCCAGCGGCCCAGCCGGCCGAGCCGGCCCCGCTCCGCCCCAGCGCGCCCGGGCGAGCGCGCCCGCCCCGAGGCCGCCCCCTCGCGCCTGCCGCTGCGGTGCAGCGCGCTGCGCTGCGCCCGCCTGCCGCCTGCCCGCCTGCCAGCGCTGGGCCCCGCCCCGACCGACGCTCCCGCCCCGGGCGACGCGCGCCCGCGCGCGCGTGCGGTCACGCGCCCCGCCGCCGTATCGCACCCGCCCCCGCGCTCCCGGTCCCACGCCACCCGACGCGGTTTTCACCGTACGCGATCCCGCCTCCTCTCCCTATTCCCGCGCCGGAAATCACGGAACCGACCGGGACTCCCGATCGCTCCCGCCCCCGCCTATATAAACGCACGGTTCCCGTAGATTTTTCCACGAAGTCCAGAGCAGCCGCCGCCTGGAGAAACCCAGCCGCCGGTACAGAGGGAAAAGGGCACCAGGAGCTCTGCGCCAGGGAAGAAAAAGAAAGGGAAGAAGAGGGAGAAAAAGAGGAGGGCACCACCGTTCGCCGGAGATCGTCGCCGACATCGCGCCGCCGCCGTCGTGCCGCCGAAGGACTGCTGCCCCGCCTATTTCGTCTACGCGTCGCATTTATTCCGCGACCGTCACGCCGTCAGATCTACGGTAGGGTTCGTTCCCGATGCGAATTTTTGCGATCGTATTGAATCGAGTAGGCGTAAATTAATTTTAGTCGCACCATAAATTTTATTTCAGCAGCATTAATCCACCCTAAAATCCCCGTAACCACATATGAACACGTATGAACTAGCCGCATCTAATTAATAAATGACCGTAGTAAATTAATTATTAAATTGTGCATGCATACATGTCATTGCATGTTGATTATTTTGTGTGCATTATGTTGAATTGTATATGTTTTCTTGTATGTATGATCACGCGTAGAGGAACGTGCTCAAGAGGTTGCATACGAGGATTTCCAAAACCAAGACTTCGAAGCGCTTGAGCAACCCCATCCGCCGGAGCAAGGCAAGTGTCCTTGAAGCATATTGATCCTGTTTTAAAATAAATGTTTTGTTTGCAAACTGCATGCTTGTGTCAATTTGATGGGAATCCTATGGTAGGAAGTTTACTAGTTTTGTTTGACCACCCTTGTCACCTGGGATATATGGTAGAGAGTCGGGAAGGGTTTTTACCTTTTTGCTTCGCTCAATTAATTGGGATGGTAAACAACACTACACATTTAATTATGCATCAATGATATTCTGGTTAATGTGAATTGGTCAATACGATGGGTGATCTAAGCAAGCATGGTTATGTGGATGGGTTGGTCGTTATGGTGGTTTGCTTGCTTTAGATCTAAGGACCGGTTCATGCGAGAATATGCCAGGTCAACAGTGCCACCACAAGGCCAAGTATGGGTGCGGCGTAGCTGAATAATTAGGAGCGCTGCTAGTATTGTATGGACCATTGGATGGCGCGGGGAATGGGAGTCGAGGAGGATTGCCCTGGGATCCGCATGGCACACGAGGGGACCCGTGGGTGGGAGAATAGAGGTTCAAGCCTGCCGGTGAAACCTTAGTGGGGCCGTACATACTAGTAGTCCCTTTTGAAAGGCTATTTTGTGATCTCTTGGCCACACACCTACGGAAGTGTGAGATGGCACAATGGAGGTTTCTTAGTCATCGAAAGGTGATAAAATCACAAACATGTGGGTAAAGTGGTACAACCTCTGCAGAGTGTTAAAAACTATCATGATAGCCGTGCTCCCGGTTATGAGCGCCTGGATGACCTACATGATTAGAATTGGAAATTGGGATTTGGGATGGTTATGGTTTGGTAATGGTTATGGATGGTTATGGTTTGGTAATGGTTATGAAATTGAGTTATGGTAATTGGACATGGATAATGGTAATGTTGGTAATAATTGGATATTGTTAATGTGATGGGATTTATTTCACATAGACATAGTATAATGCTTTTCAAATGTTTTACTGTACTTTTCAGCACTTAGCCATTATTATTGTCGTCATTTGAATAAGCCACATGTCATACTTTCCACACTTGCTGAGTACGACATGTACTCACCCTTGCAATCCCCCCCCCCCCCCAACAGCTACTGGAGACAATTGGGAGTACCCTGAGGATCACGTGGAGTACTAGGTTGCGTACCGCCGTCAATTGCCTGTGGATTGGAGTCGTATTGCTTAGTTTATTTTCCGCTGCAATTATTTAGAGTTTTATTATTTGTGAACTATTGGATTATTGTAATAAAGTACTTATTTATTAGTTAAGACGTGGTTAAATTCTGTTTATCATTTGTGAATCATTCGTGTATGTGTGTTGAACATCCTGGGCACACATATGCGTTACGCTTGGTTCATATTCGGAACCGGGTGTCACAAATTGGTATCAGAGCCGCGTTGACCGTAGGACGCAAGCCTAGGTAGAATGGACACTCTAGAGCACTTAGGAACACTCTTCTAATATGCTATTTTCGAAAATTTTTGCTGCTGTTTTGTTTCCTTTATTTTCGGCCGCAAAAAGTATTGATCGCTGCTGCGTTTTTGATAAAAATTTTCAGAAGTGAGCAATATTAAGTGCTGCTGTTTTGCTGTATAAATTTTCGCGAAAACGGTGTGTTTTGCTGCTATTATGTGTGGGTAAAATTATTGTGTTGGTTGCTGTAATTTTTCTCTTTATTTTTCGTTCTTTTGGAACCGCTGCACCGCTTTTTGTCCGCCGTTTAACTGCTGAAATTTTCAGATTTGTTTTTCATTATTTTTCTAATGTATTCTTGTTTCTTGTAGATGGCCCGCACCAAGACAACCCCCCGTAAGTCGACCGGTGGACTCGTGCCCCCGCGTAGGTTGGCTAGTCGCTCCCCGGCCGTCGACCCCCGTCACCCGGTGGTGATCCGTTCTGACGGCAGAGCCGCAGGACAGTTGCGACACCGTCTCCGTGCCCTACTCCGTGAGGCTGGCTACCGCCACCACAGTCTCTCGCTCTCCTACCACACCACTGGAGTGCAGCGCCCCGGCAGGAAGGAGTGGAGCTGCAAAATTTATATTTACTACGGTGACGAGTTGGTGAAGACCCACAGCAGCCCTGCTTGGAGGAGCTCCCGCCGATCTGCAGAGCAGGATGCTAGCTGGGAAGCAGCCACTTTCTGGAGCCACGCCCGCCGTTTCCGTCTGGAGGACACGGTTCACGCCTTCGTCCCGCAGCGTCCTAGTGGCACTGCGCGCTTCGTCTCCAGGCACGTGGAGAGACCCCTGGACCTCCCGCAGTCTCGTCAGACTGTTGGCGACGTGACCCAGCTGAGTGCCCGACTTCAGAGGGCGCAGCAGGAGATCCAGGATGGACGCGACCTCGCCCAGCGTCACGAGGCGATAATCAGGAGGTATCGTCGGATCACCGACGAGGACCCGGACGACTACGCGTCAGACACCCCGATGTGGACCCCAGACTCTCCAGACCGTCGCAACGGTCAGCGTGAGTCATCCTCTGAGGAGTCCTCTGACGAGGAACCTTCCAGTGTGGCGTCTACCGCACCACCGCCGCCTGCTGCCTCACCACCCCAGGACCCACAGGACCCCGAGGACCCCGACGACGACGACGACGAGGACCCGGATGAGTTCCCGCTCGACGACGACTAGTCCTCGACCAATGCCACGACTCAAGGATAGGCACACCCCTATTAGTAAATAAGAGCGATGTAGATATACTTGTGTGGCCTTGAGTTGTGTTACTTCTTTTAGGATCTTTGTAAATTATGTTTGGTGCTTGTTTGAGTGCTTGTGTGCTTAGTAGAGAGTTGTGGGATGCTTCGGCAATTGTCCACATCCTCTTAATATAGGTCTATATTAATAAAGTATCATTTAGTGTCACATACCTTGATGCATATAGTTGGGACGTTTCCTTCCAAATTCTAAATCCTTCTATCCCCACCTTTCCTTCGCCAACAGATGGTGAGAACTCGTAACCAGAGGGATGCCAACGATGAGGAGGAGCGCAATGAAGTACCTCAGAACAACCAGGGACATGCTCATGGAGCTATCAACATTGAACAACTATTAGCTATGCAGAACCAGCTCATGCAGACCATGATACAGACCATGGGACAGCTGCAAGCTGGCAACAACAATCAGCCCCATATGCCTCCACCGCCACCCCCGCCACATCACAACCGTTTGGGAGAGTTCATGAGGACCAGACCGCCTACCTTTGCACAAGCCACAGACCCAATGGAAGCTGATGATTGGCTGAAGTCCGTTGAGAAGAAACTTGCTATTGTCCAGTGCACTGACAGGGAGAAGGTTCTCTTTGCATCACATCAACTAGTTGGAGCAGCCGCTGACTGGTGGGAAGCTCTTTGCAACACTCATGATAACCAGGAAACAATCACTTGGGCTGAGTTTAAACAGAGTTTCCGTTCCCACTATGTACCTGAAGGAGTTATGATACTAAGGAGACAAGACTTTGAAAACCTCAGGCAAGGAAGGATGAGTGTGGGTGAGTATCTCAACAAATTCACTCAATTATCAAGATATGCTCCAGAAGACATCAAAACTGATAGTAGGAAGCAGTATCTATTTATGAGAGGTCTCAACAATGAAATTCAAGTCCAGTTGCTCAATACTGATTATCCAAACTTCCAAAAGCTGGTTGACAAGGCTATTGTGGTTGAGAACAAGATTCGTGAGATGGAGCAGGACAACAAGAGGAAGATGTCACATCATGGACCGCAGCAAGGAAGCAATGTTCGCCCCCGCTATGCACCACCTGCTGCACCACAATACAACCCCTCTGCTCCTGCATACCGCACTGCTTATCCGCCCCGCCCAAATCAGCCACCGCAGCAACGCCCTGCCATGCAAGCGCCTCGCAATCCTGTGCCACCTGCGTCGCGTCCTAACATGGCGGCAAATGCTCAAAACCAGATGCGCCCAAACTTCCCCAATGCTATGAGTGGTAAAACATGCTATGCGTGTGGAGAACCCGGACACTTTGCAAATCAATGCCCCAGGAGAAACAATGGGCCTATGAACAATGCACCAAGGCCAAATCACCCGCGACCAAATGGAGGAGCACCACAAGGCAACCGTGGACAACAAAATTTTGCTCGTGGCAATGTGAATCATATCTCTACTGAGGAAGCCCAGCAAGCTGATGACGTCGTGATTGGTATGTTTCTCGCCAACTCCAACCCCGCGACTGTTTTATTTGATTCAGGAGCATCTCATTCATTCATCTCGTCAAAGTATGTTGCCAAGTACAATTTGCCTATATCTCATATGAAGCAAACTATGCTAGTAAGTTCTCCTGGCGGAGAGATGAGGACAAATATAGTATGTCCGAAAGTAAGCATTAAAATAAGGGGGGTAGACTTTCTCGCAAACCTCATAGTCTTGGACTCCCAAGGAATAGACATAATACTTGGAATGGACTGGTTGAGCAAGTATAATGGAGTCATTCAATGCGCCGAGAGGATTGTGCAGTTGACAAGTGAACATGGTACACGCATTGAAGTTGAAGCAGCCCAACCTGCAAGAGGAAAAGCGATGCTGAATCACGTGGAAGAAGTGACATTGGAAAGCATTCCGATCATTCGCGAGTACCCGGACGTGTTTCCAGATGAGTTGCCAGGTATGCCACCTGATCGTGACATAGAATTCGCCATTGAGTTGATACCCGGAACTGCACCTATAGCTAAGAGGCCGTATAGGATGCCTCCTAAGGAATTAGCAGAGCTCAAGAAGCAAATTCAAGAGCAGCTAGAGAAGGGTTTTATACGCCCAAGCTCGTCCCCGTGGGGAGCCCCAGTGCTCTTCGTAGATAAGAAGGATGGAACCCAGAGGATGTGTGCTCATGCAAGAAGGCCAAGTGGTAGCTTATGCATCGAGGCAACTAAAGAAACATGAGTTGAATTATCCTACGCACGACCTTGAACTGGCAGCCGTGGTACACGCCTTGAAGATATGGAGACACTATGTTTTTGGTCACCGATGTGAGATTTATACGGACCACAAGAGTCTCAAGTACATATTCACGCAAACGGATCTGAACCTGAGGCAACGCCGATGGTTGGAGCTCATCAAGGATTATGACGTGGGAATCAACTATCACCCAGGGAAGGCCAACGTAGTGGCCGATGCTTTGAGCCGAAAGGGAGTAAGTCATCAACTTACAGTTCAAGAACTGCCATCTGAGTTATGCAAGGAGTTTGAACGGTTGAACCTCGGATTCATAAATGAGATGGGAACGATGGAAGTCAACCCAACATTGGAGCAGGAAATACGGGAAGGACAGACGAAGGACAAGGAAATACAAGAAATCAAGGAAAGGACCCAAGAAGGAAAAGAATTCAGATTTGATGAGGACGAACAAGGTACCTTATGGCTTGGAAAGAGGATTGTGGTACCTAATGTCAGGCATATTCGAGAAACAATATTGAAGGAGGCACATGACTCGCCTTACTCAATTCATCCTGGCTGTACGAAGATGTACAAGGACTTAAAGACATGCTACTGGTGGGCCAGCATGAAAAAGGACATAGCTGAATATGTTGCACTTTGTGATGTGTGCCAACGAGTTAAAGCTGAACATCAAAGGCCAGCCGGATTGTTACAACCATTGAAGATCCCGGAGTGGAAGTGGGAAGAGATTGGTATGGACTTTATAGTTGGATTACCGCGAACTCAGTCTGGCTATGATTCAATATGGGTTATTGTGGATCGATTGACAAAGTCAGCTCATTTCATCCCTGTCAAGACCACATATACCACCATAAAGCTAGCAGAATTGTATATGGAACATATTGTGTGCCGACACGGAGTACCGAAGAAGATAGTCTCGGATAGAGGTTCTCAATTCACCTCTAGATTTTGGCAGAAATTGCATGAAGCAATGGGAACAAGGCTAAACTTTAGTTCGGCGTATCATCCTCAGACAGACGGACAAACCGAGAGGACCAACCAAATTTTGGAAGACATGTTAAGAGCATGTGCTTTAGAGCATAGGAAAAGTTGGGATAAAAGTTTGCCGTATGCTGAATTCTCGTACAACAATAGTTACCAAGCAAGTTTAAAAATGTCACCCTATGAAGCATTATACGGAAGGAAATGTAGGACTCCCTTGTTTTGGAATGAAACTGGAGAGAATCAGGTGTTTGGTCCCGACGTGTTACAAGAAGCTGAAAGGCAAGTCCAAATAATACGGGAAAACTTAAAGGCTGCCCAGTCTCGACAGAAAGGTTATGCTGATAATAGGCGAAGGAGTCTGACTTTTGAAGTTGGAGATTTTGTATACCTCAAAGTGTCACCTATCAGAGGTCAGCGACGGTTTAACGTCAAGGGAAAACTCGCACCACGTTACATCGGACCATTTAAGATTCTGGACAAGCGAGGAGAGGTAGCTTATCAACTTGAGCTGCCGACGTATCTCTCCGATGTACACGACGTGTTTCACGTCTCCCAACTCAAGAAGTGTCTCAGGGTACCGGAAGAACAAGTGCCGATGGACGAGTTAGAACTTCAGGAGGATTTGTCCTATGTCGAACAACCTATCAAAATTTTGGATATGAAGGAAAGAGTCACGAGAAATAAGAGGATCCGTTGGTGCAAAGTGCAATGGAAACACCATACGGAAGCCGAAGCTACATGGGAACGTGAAGAAGACCTGAAGGCAGAATTCCCTCATCTTTTCTCCAAGCTATCGAATCTCGAGGGCGAGATTCACTTTAAGGGGGGTAGGTTTGTAACACCCTAAATTTTCGCATCATGCATTGCATACATGGTCATGCATTAAACACTAGTAGAATAAAAGAAAAATAATAAAACATATGCATATACAAATATGTGTAGCAAAAGAAGAGAAAGAAAACAATAATTATAGCCTAAAACTTGTAATAGAAAATGAATATAAAAAAAAATAGTAATGTGTAAAAAGAAATATATATAAATAAATTACAACAAATAATAAATATATAATGTTAATAATATATATATATAAAGAAAATTATATATATAAAATAAAAGAAAGTATATAAAAAAAAAGAGAGTAAAAACAAAAAAAAAAATAAAAATAATAGAAAAAAATATAATAAATATATAATATTAATAATATATATAAAAATATATATATAATAAATTATAATAAAGGAAAAAAAAAGGGGAGCCGCCCGGCGGCCAGGCCAGCGGCCCAGCCGGCCGAGCCGGCCCCGCTCCGCCCCAGCGCGCCCGGGCGAGCGCGCCCGCCCCGAGGCCGCCCCCTCGCGCCTGCCGCTGCGGTGCAGCGCGCTGCGCTGCGCCCGCCTGCCGCCTGCCCGCCTGCCAGCGCTGCGCCCCGCCCCGACCGACGCTCCCGCCCCGGGCGACGCGCGCCCGCGCGCGCGTGCGGTCACGCGCCCCGCCGCCGTATCGCACCCGCCCCCGCGCTCCCGGTCCCACGCCACCCGACGCGGTTTTCACCGTACGCGATCCCGCCTCCTCTCCCTATTCCCGCGCCGGAAATCACGGAACCGACCGGGACTCCCGATCGCTCCCGCCCCCGCCTATATAAACGCACGGTTCCCGTAGATTTTTCCACGAAGTCCAGAGCAGCCGCCGCCTGGAGAAACCCAGCCGCCGGTACAGAGGGAAAAGGGCACCAGGAGCTCTGCGCCAGGGAAGAAAAAGAAAGGGAAGAAGAGGGAGAAAAAGAGGAGGGCACCACCGTTCGCCGGAGATCGTCGCCGACATCGCGCCGCCGCCGTCGTGCCGCCGAAGGACTGCTGCCCCGCCTATTTCGTCTACGCGTCGCATTTATTCCGCGACCGTCACGCCGTCAGATCTACGGTAGGGTTCGTTCCCGATGCGAATTTTTGCGATCGTATTGAATCGAGTAGGCGTAAATTAATTTTAGTCGCACCATAAATTTTATTTCAGCAGCATTAATCCACCCTAAAATCCCCGTAACCACATATGAACACGTATGAACTAGCCGCATCTAATTAATAAATGACCGTAGTAAATTAATTATTAAATTGTGCATGCATACATGTCATTGCATGTTGATTATTTTGTGTGCATTATGTTGAATTGTATATGTTTTCTTGTATGTATGATCACGCGTAGAGGAACGTGCTCAAGAGGTTGCATACGAGGATTTCCAAAACCAAGACTTCGAAGCGCTTGAGCAACCCCATCCGCCGGAGCAAGGCAAGTGTCCTTGAAGCATATTGATCCTGTTTTAAAATAAATGTTTTGTTTGCAAACTGCATGCTTGTGTCAATTTGATGGGAATCCTATGGTAGGAAGTTTACTAGTTTTGTTTGACCACCCTTGTCACCTGGGATATATGGTAGAGAGTCGGGAAGGGTTTTTACCTTTTTGCTTCGCTCAATTAATTGGGATGGTAAACAACACTACACATTTAATTATGCATCAATGATATTCTGGTTAATGTGAATTGGTCAATACGATGGGTGATCTAAGCAAGCATGGTTATGTGGATGGGTTGGTCGTTATGGTGGTTTGCTTGCTTTAGATCTAAGGACCGGTTCATGCGAGAATATGCCAGGTCAACAGTGCCACCACAAGGCCAAGTATGGGTGCGGCGTAGCTGAATAATTAGGAGCGCTGCTAGTATTGTATGGACCATTGGATGGCGCGGGGAATGGGAGTCGAGGAGGACTGCCCTGGGATCCGCATGGCACACGAGGGGACCCGTGGGTGGGAGAATAGAGGTTCAAGCCTGCCGGTGAAACCTTAGTGGGGCCGTACATACTAGTAGTCCCTTTTGAAAGGCTATTTTGTGATCTCTTGGCCACACACCTACGGAAGTGTGAGATGGCACAATGGAGGTTTCTTAGTCATCGAAAGGTGATAAAATCACAAACATGTGGGTAAAGTGGTACAACCTCTGCAGAGTGTTAAAAACTATCATGATAGCCGTGCTCCCGGTTATGAGCGCCTGGATGACCTACATGATTAGAATTGGAAATTGGGATTTGGGATGGTTATGGTTTGGTAATGGTTATGGATGGTTATGGTTTGGTAATGGTTATGAAATTGAGTTATGGTAATTGGACATGGATAATGGTAATGTTGGTAATAATTGGATATTGTTAATGTGATGGGATTTATTTCACATAGACATAGTATAATGCTTTTCAAATGTTTTACTGTACTTTTCAGCACTTAGCCATTATTATTGTCGTCATTTGAATAAGCCACATGTCATACTTTCCACACTTGCTGAGTACGACATGTACTCACCCTTGCAATCCCCCCCCCCCCCCAACAGCTACTGGAGACAATTGGGAGTACCCTGAGGATCACGTGGAGTACTAGGTTGCGTACCGCCGTCAATTGCCTGTGGATTGGAGTCGTATTGCTTAGTTTATTTTCCGCTGCAATTATTTAGAGTTTTATTATTTGTGAACTATTGGATTATTGTAATAAAGTACTTATTTATTAGTTAAGACGTGGTTAAATTCTGTTTATCATTTGTGAATCATTCGTGTATGTGTGTTGAACATCCTGGGCACACATATGCGTTACGCTTGGTTCATATTCGGAACCGGGTGTCACAGTAGGGTTGGTGAAGACCCGGTCCTCCATGGACTCCTCAACGTGGATGTAGATTTCCTTCATGGGAATCGAACCACGGGATAAAATTGTGTCTCGTGCATCTTTGTTTTACTTTTCATCATAATCTAGGTTTTTTCTAGTGTTTTGAAATTCACCTTGAAACATTTTATCATACTTGATCATTGCAATATACTAATTCATTGGTTCAATACACTTTACTTGTAATCTGATTTCAGCTGCATAGTGTGCTAGACGTAAAATTATCAATTTACATCGATCGTTTAGTCCACGCACAGTGGACTAGTCTGCACGATATCAGACTAGTCCGATCTCTCTGTATTTGATCGATTTGTTAAGTGTTTCAGGATCCGACAAAAGTTCAAAAATCCTATTCACCCCCCTCTAGGCTACATTCAGAAATACCCACCAAAGCCATATGATACATTATATTGATAGACCTTATATATATGCTATTTGTCTTCACATTGAGCTTTGTCAAACTAGTATAGACCTATGTGAGATTTCATTCATTACTTTTCGAATTCAAGACTTCACTTGCACATGCTATACTTCTACACTGGAAGTAAGCAAATTCACATCATAACACCATTAAACAATAAAAAGAGAAACTCCATAGCCTTCATGCTTAGTACTCTCTCCAAGTTTATTACATAAAAAGGGAGTACAATACATGGCTACAAGAAAAAGAAAAAGAAAATGCATGCTTACATCATAAGCATGAGAAAAAAAGAGAAAAAATGGTAGCCATGTTTCATCCCTGCAAAATAGGAGAGTCTACATGTATAGGAGTCATCTCAAATATCCACATCCACTTCCACTCCATCACACATGCACAAGTATTGAATCAAATAGTTTTGAATTGATTTCTCCTAAGGCTTGCTCTTTTGACTTAGCAATATTATGTGTTGCAAATATGCCTACTCTATTCCCCACCAAGCTCCACATACAAGCCTTATTTAGTGGTAGGATGAATTTAGGCAAAATGCCTTGGTGAGAAAATATTTCCACTACACATAAAGGAGATACTCGAGAAAATCAAATTGAGGTACTTAAAATCTAAATTGGACTCTCCGGAATTTTAGTAGAACTTGATTTATAGGGTATGTGTGCTCCATTTGTTGTTCTATCTTTTAACCACCCATGAATAGGAGATGGCATAAGCCCCATAATGACTTAAGATGGGTGAAGTACCATGCCAGTTTTTGCAATACTAGGTAGATTATTTTATTGTGCACATGGTACTTTTGAAAAATAGAACATTGTAGCAACTCCTGATCATCAACCTAAAGTCTTGACTTTGCTCGGGACGAGCAAAGGATAAGCTTGGGGGTGTTTGTTGACGGCTATTATATACCAATTTCATCCATCAATATAACCCAATTATGTGAAGGAAATATCATTTCTTGCACACATCACCTTTCTATTTAACCTATTTCCACTTGTACTTGGAGAAATTGGTGCATACAAGCATTTTACACAGAATTTAAGTGAAACAAGAGGATGGTTCCTATAAAATATCATCCCATCCAATTAAGCACCGACATGTGCCACCACATGGATCGAATGGCCCACAAATAGAAGTATCTGAGGCCATCAAACGTTGTAGCACCAATATCAGGGGATGGGACCCACCTGGAAGTCACCCCAAGAAAGCACAGGTCGTTTGGAGGACTTACTAGTTCGCCCGACCCCCTAGTCGGTCGACCTGGTCTTTCCTCCAAACTCGGTCAGCTTCCATGTGTTGGCTCCTGCTAGCTTGAAGAAGTCAGTGGTGACTGATTCGCGTGCTTTTGGTGGCGGGAACTACCCCTTCTCCAAGCTATAAATAGGACCCCTCACCCCTCACTTCAACACACACCACTTGAGCATCATTCTATTATATACACTAGTTCTCTTAGTCCTTAGTGGAGTTACGCTATAGAGAAGAGAGCCTCTAGTCCCAAGTCCAAGTTGGGAAAGGTATGGCTCATGTATCTTTTCTTATATTTGTGACTTTATGCATTATAAAGATATTATCTTTAGTCTTCTTTTATTCATATACTTGGATGAAGCATTTCTTGTTTGATTGTGCATTCCATGTATGTGGTAGGAGTAGTCTTTATGATTATGCCATATCACTCTTAATCTATCATCATAAACACTACAAATCCCCATTATAATCTAATTAGTTATGATATGATCATGTTAATATGAATCACTTGTGCTATGTATCGACATTGGTTCAATGATGATTTAGTTCATTGCCTTAGGATGGCTTGTGCCCGGGCTCTTAAGGTATTTACTTAATATGCTAGCATGGTGCTAGGATAGGAGGTAGCGTTGAATGTCTCGTAGACTCACGGATTGAAGAGGTAGGCAGTAGGTGGTGACAACCCTATCTGTCCTTTGTAATCCTCCACATTCAGCTATGCCACAAGCTTTTGGTGGGAGTTGCCTAGTGTTGCTAAGGGTTAAACCATGCTCGATGTGTTGAACAACTTAGCATAAGTATTCACTATTGATTTGCTCATTAGTACCTAACCTAGGCTATGTATATGTATATTAGAAGCATTGGAGAAGCAACTCTATAACTCTAGGTCTAACCTCCACTAGGACCCATTTACCCCTTAGAATAGATTGCTTAGGTGTGTGTCACACTACCCATATATTATCAACTTACCCCTGTCTTGATAATTGATTAGTATCCCATAGCTTGATCATAAGAGTAGTGTTTACTTTACTCCATTGTCTTCCTTTCAGATAAATATGATACCCTTGGGAATACTCTTGGGTGAAATGCTACACGACAGTTTCCGTGCGCTTGCGGACCTCATCTCTTTCGAGAGATGATCTGTGACATTAGTAGCCATAAACACTCCTCCCCTTCCCGTGTCCTTTTCTCTCGTTGCCTAGTAGCCTCCCTAGCAATTTGATCGTGGTAGCCAGGACTCTGTTAACGAACGTCTGAGACTGTCAGCTTTGCCGGGGAAGTCCGTTTTGGAAGCACGTAGAGAATGGAGGAGATACCTCGAAGTTCAAAATGCACCAAAGCCTCTCGAGGGCTTGACGGTGGGTGGATCCGTTGGAGGCTCGTAAAGGGGTTGACTTGATCCAGATGCAAGGCTCCATCGAGCCTGTACCAGTCCTTTCCTTGTGGCTTGGAGGGGGATTGAAAAGTAAGCCGGGCACCTTGGGATCCCGACTCACCTCGGCGGTCCTCGATGGTTCGACCTTCTTCAAAGGGAGGGTCTGCATTCAGGGCGCCATACCTGTACAATTCCTTCCCTTGCAACACAGGAGCGGATCTAGAAATAGGTTGGACGTCACGACATCCCAATCCGCCTCGGGGGCTTCGCCATCCTGACATCCTCGCAGAACAGTGGGGAAGGGCCACTGTTTCTTTTTGGGAATTAAGTGGCCTTTCATACCCAAGCATGTCGCACCCCTAACGGAGAAGGAGATGTAGGCTGCTCGGCCCCTTTGCCAGAAGATGGAGAGGGGGGTACCATTTCTCCTTAGGAGATAAGTGGCCTATATTTCTTAGAGGGGATGTGCCCCTGTTGGAGATGAGGGCATCGGTAGCCCGGGCTTTCATACATTCTATAGATTTGGAAGGAAAGATAGCCTGCGAGTCGGGCTCGTTCGTCGGCAAAGCGACAACATGTCAAGCGTGGATCCATTGGAACGACCGACCTTGGAGGCCGAAGGAACTCAAAGGCGTCGAAGTCGCTGACCTCGATGGGTAGTACCTATATAGGACCGTCGCTCTCGAGAATATGAAATATATTACATCGTGTAAAGAAAAACCTCATCATGTAATATGGGATCCTTTCAATAGAAAAATGTTCTTCCCTTTTCTAAATCTTCGTTTGATTGACCCTTTTCTAAATCGTATTGCTTGAGTTTTTGTTACCCACGAGTCATAGGTTGTAGGGCTAGGACTACCCCTGGGCCTTGAGGACCTTGAGGTTCCGGTCGAGCCTAATTGGGCGACAACCCCTGGGCCTGACTTTCGAGGACGGGGTCTGGGTTGCTGTACGGACCAAGACTCGGTGTCCTAGTCCTCACCTTCTACGGGAGTTGAGTTTTTTTTCAGTGTGAGGGCGAAGGATACTTAGCTTTCTTGTTGCGGTGTTAAGTGTTGCATCGCGGCCCGATGTAGGTGTCTGGCCGGGGTCGAGCTGCACCAGCCCTGAATGTTGCCTAGAGGGGAGGGTGAATAGGCTCAAATCCTGATATCACTTAATTAAAAATTTAATCAGCATACAGGGCGGACTAGTCCGACCAGGGATGGACCAGTCCAGACAGGATGATTGAAAGCGAGAAAAGAAGGATTTATATGGCTTTTTCAGTGATCTACTTGATGAGAAATGATGTATAACTTTTTAGCAACCTAGTAAAACAATTGCAAGTGAATCAGATAATTATTTCTAAGTATATCATACGATTTAAGCAAAGAACGATAAGAATCCTAAAAGTGATCTATCGATGAATGAAGGTAAAACGAAGCAAGAGACACATGGATTTATCCCGAGGTTCAGTTCCACAAAGGAACCTACGTCCCCATTGAGGAGTCCATGAAGGATCGGGTCTCTTTCAACCCTATCTTCACCAAGCCACCACAAAGGTTGGCTCGTTCTCCACTAAATCAAAGGGTCAATACAATGATTCTTGGGGCAAATTACAATATGAGGCTCCCAAATAAGGATCGAAACACAACTCAAATTGACCCAAAACCAACAACTCATATCGAGAGAATCAACCAAGAGATCAAGAACGATCAACTCCTTCTCTCTCCTCTAATAAATCCCACAAACCCTCAACATTCGCTCTTAGGGCTCAAAGATGTAAAGAGGAAGAATTAGGAAGGCTCTTGGAAGGCTATGGCGGTGTTAGGGTTCCAGAGAGGGCAAGGAAAAAGCCGGGGGATCCATTTTATAGGGGTGCCGAAACTTAGCCGTTGCCACCAAGAAAAGTCAGTACTAGTTCGCGCTCCGGCTCCAGACTAGTCCGGCCTGAGGGGACCATTGACGTCACGATGACCAACCACTAAGTTCCTGCCACCTTTTGAATTCAAAAGGTCATATGACCACGAACTAGTCTATCCAAAAATGGACAAGTCCGACCTCACTCGAAAACAACTATTTTGGGTGAGAACGGACAAGTCTGGTCTAGGCGGACTAGTCTGCCCTTCCACGACTTTGTCCTTGCAGTCCTACCAACAACTCCAAGCATACTAGTCTGACCCAAAACGGACAAGTCTAAACTCATACGGTACCTCTTGGTCCGTGCTGAAATGGACATGTCTGCCATGGAGGACTAGTCCGACCTTCCAGGAATTAGTCCACACACACTCACCACTAACTAGTTCATCTCTAAATAGACAAGTCCGATCTCACATAGAAACTCTTGGTCCGTCTAACGTCGAATCAGTCTGATGTGGTCGGACTAGTCTGGCCTTGCAGTCTGGACAAGTCCGGGCTTATCCTTAAGTCTGCCTTGACTCGTACCTCCAAGTAAACCTAATTGGACTATGAGCTCTTAGGTGATTCTCAAACACTTGACTTGTTGAAAACTAGCTCTCTACAACAAGTCTCAACTTGACACAAGAAATTTAAATCCTAATTTCTACTCTTCGAGTTTTTTGACGACTTTTTCAATAATTTTTCCTTTTTGAGAGTTTCCATGTCCATTTCACTTTTGATCACCTATAATTACACTCACAAGGCTCATTAGTCCCTTAATTGTTTTTTTGAACTGAATTAGTTCCTTAATTGTATTCATCAATCATCAAAACCCACAAAGATTACATAGATGCACTTTCAATCTCTCCCTTTTTGGTGATTGAACACAGAGGTTTTTGACAAAATGATGTAAATAGGATTGTTTTCATAACACACAAGTGTATAAATAGCTCCCCTTTAATGTGTGCATGTTGGATTTGCAATAAGAGTAATGCGCATGAATGAAGACTATGGGAGATTCATACATTTGTGTGTTATGGTGGGGTGCCTACGTGTGATGCAAAGTGTTGAGATGTGTTGAATTTGAGTAAAACATGCATCTCAAATGAATTTTATCATCATAACACATAAGAACAAGATTGTGATCATAATAGTGTACCACTAGAATCATAACATGACATAACCACAAGTCTTACATAGCATAAACATTGCATAAGTACTTAACGCAATACAAATCATGTTTTAAAAGATACATAGTCCGTGGATCTTACAATTAAGAGCTATACACCCCCTCAATCTCCCCCTTTGGCATCAATACATCAAAAAGGGAAAGTTTGAGGAAAAGAGAGAGAACCTATGAACTACTCGTCATCACTCCCATTCTCATCTTCATTTTCTTCACTTTGGTTACTGATTGTGCTTCTTCATCTTCCTCCTCATGATACTCGGCATCACCAATGCCTTCCTCTTCATCATCAACCTTTTCAATGATGCGGGCAGCACTAGAGGAGCCAACAACACCACCAAAGAGAGTGAGCTCCCCCAGTGTGAGCTCAGGGAAGGGAGTAAGCTCATCATCCTTGGATGCTGTTGGAGACATTAGAATCTCTGCCTTCTCGCACAGTTGCTTCACATGCATCTCACCCCTCCTCGAACACACTTTGACCTTGCAGCAAACAGTGAAAATAGACTTTACAAACTTGAGGGTGGAACTAGAAGAGTCGTTGGAGGAGGAGGCGAGAGAAAAGGAAGGAGGAGGTGCATTGGAGGCACTCCTTCGAGAATCTCCACCAAGCCCTTTGGGGAAGAATATGAAAGAATGGTGGGATGTTCCATGGAAATGGTATAAAGGTTAAAAGTAAAGAAAAGAAAATAGATACGAGGGTGAAAAAGGTTCGAATATCAATAGCAACCGTCCCCGACAATGGCGCCAGAAATCCTTGTTGGTATTTCATACGAAAACAGAATAATCCGCAAGCGCACGAAAATACCATTGTAGTACTTCCCCTTATGGAGTATTCCCAAGGGTATCAACTCCAATAAACGTGTGTGAGATCTTCTATCTTCTTGTACCAAGGACACATAATTTTTATTGTCGGCAAGGATTTGAGAGGAATTCAATGGTTTGAAATCTAGGCCACAGTAGTCTACGACAGCTGCTTGATTCGGACACGGGTTCACCCTTGGCAATACCAAGACGATTCCCGCCACGAGTCAAGGATTACTAAGGACAGGTAGGGCTGTCACTACCTACCGTATATGTCAAAGTGTAGCAAGGACACTTCCCCAGGCCTGCTTAGTCGCAGCCTACGGATGTTCTTTTTTAGGAGGGGCTAGTCTCCGAGGAGCTTGCACGTATGTGGGAGACGGTGAACATGATGGTTTTACATGGTTCGGGCTGCCACAGCGTAACACCTTACGTCCATGGAAGTGAGTTGTATTGCTTGAGTGTGTTGTAAGATTGAGGAAGCTTGTGTGAGTTCGAATGAGGATGTCTAATGTCCGTGGCTGTTCGATCCTTTTATAGTCAAAGCCGAACACCATACAAGTGGGGCCCGAGGCCTGACAGGTGGCCCCAGGGCGATCTAGGGTTTTATGGCTGCCAACTGCTTTTGAACATGGCTAGAAGACTCACCGTCTTGCTGCACCGATCGCCAGTGGCCTAGCATAAATGTTGATGATGGTAGGTAATGTCTTGTCTGTCACATCGCCGTAAGCTACCCCGCCAGCAACGTGGGATAGCACTGTGACGCCTTCATTGTGATGTGATTGGGCACAATATCATCTGATAGGAATGTGCGCCGCACCCATGCGCCTGGGGAAGGTGTGTGCCTTCAATGCGCGACCCAGACGTAACACGCTGCTCTTAACTCCCGCGACCTACCGCCCAGTGTTGGCGGCATGACACGTGGTATCACCAGAGCCTGACTCCACGGAGGAGGCTGAGCCATGTGCTGCTGGCCACATGGCAGTTCCAGAGCCCACCCTTGTGGAGATTTGAGGTTCAGCCTAGAGTCGGCCTCTGCGGGGAGAGCGGCTCGGAGCCCGCCCCTGTGGAGGAGCAGGGTCCCGTGCCACCAGACACGTGGTGAGCTGGGAGCCCTCCTCTGCGGGGAGGCAGGGTCCCAAGCTGAGGTCCACGTGGAATCACCAGGGCCCACCCTTAAAGAAGGACGACGTCCAAGCCTATTAGACATATGGCAACTTCGGAGCCTTCCTCGGCGGGGAGGCATGGTCCTTAGATGATTTCTTCTAGTGCGTGGAGGTACCCGTACCCTGTATTTAGAGTACCGACAGTCTACCTCTTCAATCCGTGGGTCTACGAGATATCCACTGATGAATTCTAACCTAAGCACCATGCTTAAGTTCTAATACATAACTCTAATCATTTCGAATGCAAAGCTACGACTAGAGCCTCTAATAAATTAAAGCAATGAACCCACAAGCAATTACATAAGCAAATTACTATGAAATAGAAATCAAACTAGTATTGACTTCATGGAAATTTCTTACTCGGTTTCGGCAGAACTTCCATAGAGGTACAAGAGTGGAAGAGGGACTTGACGAGCCCATGCCTCCTCCTCCTAGCTCCTCCTCATTCTCCTTCTACTTGGTTGGCCACTTGGGTAGCTCTAAACTTTATGAGTGGAGTACTATTCTCAAACTTGTGATGTTTTTAGTAGTGAGGGGGTATTTACTCACGAATTTAGTCGATTTGGCACCACAATTAGCGCGTGAATTAGTCGTTACCACCATCATGGAGCCATGAGGAGCCAACACGTGGACGCTGACCGAGTTTCATGCTAGGACCAAGTCGGCCGAGCTAGGGGATCAGCAAACTTGGTCCTCCCCCCCCCCCCCCCCCCCCCCCCCACAACTGTGCTTTCTTGGCGTAGATGTGGGCCCTGACCCCCTTTTCCCATGAATCATCGTTGGATCTCCTCGGATACGCCTTGGAATGAGTCATGGATTCATGTGATGCCACGTGTCATTGCCTAATTGCTCGAATGATAACTTTTAGGATTTCTCCCTACATTCTTGGGTATTTTGGGGCTTAATTCACCTGCATGTAAATAGACACTAACTCTTGTGGAATTTGTTAGTTTAACTCCCACTGCTATGTTATGTTTTCCATTTTATAATCTTTATGTAGTATATTGAAAGTCATATTAGCATTTAAGGACCGTCAACAGACACCTTGAGTTTCACCTTTGTCATGCAAGAAGAACACCCAAGTGAAGTGGGAAAAATCATCAACAATAACAAAGCCACATTTGTTACCGCCAATGCTAATGTAAGCAATGGGACCAAAGGTCCATGAGAAACATCTCCTATGGGCTCGTTGTCATGATCACATTCTTGGCGGGTTGAGCGGCTCTGACTTGTTTCCCGGCTTGGCATGCACTACACGGCCCATCCTTCTCAAATACAACATTCTTAAGACCACAAATGTGATCACCCTTTAGAAGTTTTTGAAGATTGCTCATACCAACATGGGCTATCCTACGGTGCCACAACCCCCTTATATTGGTCTTTGTCGTCACACATGTGTCATGTTGAGCTTTATACGCGGTGAAATCCACAAGATAAACTTTTCCCTTGAGCACACCCTTGATGGCAATTGAGTTATCATTCCTTCTAGTGACAATTACACCCTCGTTAGTAAATATGCAATTATAACCTTTTTCACATATTTGAGATATGCTAAAAGGTTATAATCTAAGAACTCAACATGCATTACATGAGAAATACTATGTTTAGGAGAAATGGCTATTTTACTCATACCTAGTACCTTCCCTTGGCTATTATTGCCAAAGTAGATACCATGACTTGGATCATCATGTTCCTCATATTCCACAAACATTCTTCTCGCTCTGATCATGTATTTTGTGCATCCACTATCTAGCACCCACTTTGAGCCGCCGGAGGAGTAAGCCTACAAAACAAGTTTAGGCTTTTGTTTTGGTACCCAAACTAGGTTGGTTCCTTTGAGGTTAGTGACAAGGCATTTGAGCACCCACACACAATATTTTGGACTCCTGTGGAGTGGCCAAACATATTTTGCATATGCATAACCAAATTTACTCTTCATGAGTACATATGATGCATCAAAATCATGAAACATAGTTGAGCTGCCATTTTTAGCATTTTTAGCATCTTTGTCATGTTTAACAATTTCAAGAGATGATGATGCATGAATTTTACTCTTGGCTTGATATGAACCTTCTTTGACAAAGGCAATGTGCTCCTTGTCATTCTTTAGGAGTCTAGCATTATCCTATAGAATAATGAAGGCCATCTTTGATCAAGGGAGATCTTGTGATTGACTATGAACTACGTGCATACGTGATCTTCTCCTTGTCAAAGATGCCACCGTTGGGTGTGATCTTGCTCTCTACCGCTTTAAGTTCATTCTTCAAACCAATCATGAGATTAGCACATTTGCATGTTTCGACACTTGAGTTCATATTTGATAAGTTTGAGCTTGTTGAGGCAGAAGAGGAGACACTTGACCTGAGAGTGTTGAATTGTGCTTCAAGAGTCTTGTGAACTTTGTTCAAGTTCACAAGTTCATCATGGAGCACAACTTTAGAACTCTTGAGACTTAAAGAAGTCTCCTTGCTCTCGGCAAGATCAAGTTCAAGTGCCTTGTTCTTCTCTTTCTCAAGCTCGAGGAGTTTCTCAAGATCAAGATTGTGTTTCCTCTAAGGATAAGCAACTCCTCTTGTTCGTTGAGAAACTCCTCCTTATCAAATATTTCATTAGAGAGCATTTTCATTCTAGAAGCGACACTCTTATTCAAGCCTTTTAACATATAGTCATTTTCACTGGCACTATCAAATTCACCATCTTCAATTAAACGCAAGGAAGTTTTAGATTTAACCTTTCATTTTACTTTCTTTGTCACGAGGCATGTGTGGCTTGAGGTCCTCCATTCTCCCTTGTTTGGGAAGAGAGGTTTCTTTATAGTCGGCTTCTTGATGGCAATGGTTTCCATCTCCTCTTCATCTTTGGAGGAAGACTCATCGTTGGAGTCCCAATCCTTGCCAACATGGGCTTGGCCATGTGCTTTCTTCTTCTTGAACTCTTCTTCTCTTGAGGCTTCCCATCCTTTTTCTTCTTTTTTTCTTCTTCCTTCTTGTATGGACAATTCACAATAAAATTGTAGGATCGAAGAGAACGTAAAAAGCTACCAGAGGGGGGGGGGTGAATGGTAGATTAAAACTTTTTCAGCGGAAGTAACAAAAACCCATCGGCAGAAAATCAATCTGTTAAGAAATTGTGTGTGCGACTAATCTAGATGTGATCAATTGTGAAAAAACTAGTATAGATTGTGCAGAATCAAGTCACGAAGACACGACAACAAGAATCATGAAAAACCGTCAAGAAAAACTCATGTTACGATCAAAAGATTGAACGAAGGTCAATCTGTTCTACCCAAGAAAAATCAGATCTGCAATACTCCAAAGAAACTCGTGTAGATCCAAAACAACAAATTCAATGACAGTGAAAACTTTACAGACGAGAGATAATCAAGTTGTGAAGACAAAACAATAAGAATCACGTCAATCGGATATGTAAAACTCAAGTTATGATAAAATCATGAAGCAAGGTAGTGTTGTGCAGAAACTCGACGAGAAAGACATGGTGAAAACAAGTCAGACGAACAAGACACAAACGTTCCTTTAAACTACGAATTTTAATGATCAAACCACAAGAGGAACAGCCCAAAAGTCGTGTGTCACGAGCTCTGTCCTCCCTTGCTTATATAACCAGCCTTTAGACCAACCCAATCCTAACTAGGACTCAAATCCTACTCAGATTGAATCGAAACTTTCCATAATTGCTCAAGACTCTTCCATACGCAGATAGAAGCAATCTTAAGACTTCCAAACACCTTAGGAACGTACCCCACATTCATAAAACAACCCAACTTTGTGACCCACATAAAATCCTATCATAACCAACTCAAATCTTTCCATATTTGAGTCAAACCCGACTCAGTCGCAACCTGAGTTCATAACCTAGTCGGTTGGACCTTTCCCACCAATTATTTACACCCACTTCTCTTCATCACGCCTCATAACCATGTAGTCACGTCCATGCACATGTGAAAAACTTTCAACGACGTCCATGGTACTTTCATATGCAATGTTCTTGATTCAAACATGTTGCGCGACCTCCTGATCAACTCAACCACAATTCCTCCCAAACTTGGTTGTCGAACCTCATCTTCTCCCTTGGACTAGTTCAATGGATCCCGTCAACAGCCATGTCTTGAACTCAACCAACACCTGCACATGAATAAACAACTGATACTTCCGAGCACAAGTCCTCGACTTGACTCACGTTAGTTCCAAAACCACAACACCTTACATGAGCACCTCACATAAGCATGTTGCAAACCATAGCAAAATGATATCTGCCATAACCACTAAAACACACAAAAAACTTAGTAAAAGAATACTAAGCAAACTTTCCATAATCCAAAAAGCAAGTTCGAAACATTGCAAGTTAAAAGGAGAACCACTGGGATCAAGCTCTGAACCTTGCCAAAGCTAACCAGACCTTGAACCGGAACTTACCAAAGCTAGTAGGACCTAGCGCCGGAACTTACCGAAGCTAGCAGGATCTAGCACCAGAACTTACCAAAGCTAGTAGGGCCTAACGCTGGAGCTTACAAAAACTTGTCGGACCTAGCTAGCATCGGAGCTAACCAATGCTAGATGAACCTTGCGCTAGGCCTAGCAAAAACATGTCAAACCTAGCCACATCAAGTCGTACCTATCCAAAATGAGTCGGACCTAGACAAAATAAGTCGGACCTTGGATCGGATCCTACAGGAGCTACCCAAAACAAGTCGGACCTATCGTCGAACCTTGTTAAAAAGGTATTTTGTTAGTATTCAAAACTTTTATCGTCGAAGCCAATGTATTCAACACACATAGGTCTCACGATATCCCCCTTGATTAATGCATTGGAAACACCACTTAAATCCGAATATTGGCTTATTCACATGAAAACTTTTGAAAACAATTTCTCCCCCTTTTTGAAAATCAAATGAGATAGAAATAAATTTCTCCCCCTATACATATTTCTCCCCCTTGCATACTTCTCCCCATTTGACAATGTATTCAGCAAGATACAAAAGAGAAAATTAATTTGTTATAAGCACATTATAACATATACATATAAAACAAACCTCATCCAAGTCATACTATCAAATAACTAACACTATCACAACAATGAGATACATAAAGTAGTGTAAGACATGCTAGTGATCAAATGTAATTTTAAATTTAAGAAAATCGTGATCTCACAAACTTAACAATTTCAAGACCCGAAAGCATGACACTTGTTGCTGTAATTTTTTTTAAGCACAAATTTTGATCATATGAGATTTGCAAGAAATTATATGCGCATCTGCCTTATTCTAACCAACCAAGCAAAGCCTATGTCATTTGACAATTAGAAGCTTAAGGACATGGTTTTAGTCATACACTACTTCTTCCAAGTTCATATCTAAGTGCAATGATAAGCCATCTCAAAATAAGAAGTGCAATGCATGCATATTCTCTTGATCTTTTCTCATTTTTATTTGATCATAAAAGCTCAACATCTGGATAGTTGATTGATTAATTTTTCACTATTAAAAGCACCTATGAGCATGCAACAAGATCAAAACGGGAAGAAAGTTTGATTATGACCATATTTAGTGTAAGTAATTATTCCAATTACTAGTCATGACAAAAAATACAAAATGCATAACACGAGTAATGTAGTAAGAACTTTCAACATGTAAAAAGAATTACAAAGTCATATATGTATGAAATACTATGCTCATATTATTTTAATTTTAGATTCACATATAGACTTCCCAAGTTTCAAAACTCCCCCTCAATTTAAGCCATGAGGATGCATAACCCCTATTTAACTATGAATGAAACAAAAACGAGTGAAATCCAGAGGTTTTGTAAAAATGTCAGCCAATTGTTGTTTGGTATCTACATGGTGAAGCACAATGTTTACTTTTTCAATATTATCACGGAGAAAGTGATACCTAATGTCAATGTGATTTGTTCTTTAATGTTGCATGGGGTTTTTAGCAATGCAAATGGCACTAGTGTTATCAGAAAACAGTGGAACACTATCTAAATCAACCCCATAGTCTCTAAGAGTTTGAACAATCCTAATAATTTGTGAGCAAGTGCTAGCAGCAGCTACATATTCAGATTCGGCTGATTGTGCAACTAAACTTTTTTTTTCTAGAGGACCAAGCAACAAGTGAATTACCAAGAAAATGACAAGCACCCGAATTACTTTTCCTATCAATCTTACAACCCCCAAAATCAGCATCCGAAAAAGATTTCAAAGTAACGATTGAGGAAAAAGGAAGAAAAATGCTAATTTCTTGAGTTCCATGTAAGTACTTGAGTATCCTTTTAACGGCTTGACGATGTGAAGCATGTGGGGAAGCTTGAAATCCTGCACAAAGACATACGCTGAATTGTATGTCCGGTCTTGATGCCGTGAGGTACAAAAGTGATCCAATCATGCTTATATATTCTTTTTGATCGACCGGGTCACCATCTTTAAGAAGTTCAAGTGTTGTTGCTTCTGACACCCGGTTCTAAAAAATGAACCAAGTGCAGTATATGTGTCTCCAGGATGTTTAACACACATACACAAGTGATTCACAAACAATAACAGATAATTGCCGCAACACATATTAAGTATGTACTTTTATTACAATATTCCAATAATCCTCAAGGTGCAACTCTAATGATCATTAATGATAATACTACTGCAGCAGAAATATTCTAATTAAGCGAACTAGGCCAATAGGGTAGCGCAGCTTCAAGCATAACCATAGGCAAGTCGACAGCGGCACATAGCCTAGCACTCCGCATTATCATCATGATACTCCCAAACATCACCTGAAACTGTTGGTGGAGAATTGCAAGGGTGAGTACATGTCGTACTCAGCAAGTGTAGGAAAGTATGACATGTAGCTTAAACAAGGCATGATAATAAACAACGGATAATTGCTGAAAAGTACATTTAAAACGTATAAAAAGAATTATAGTATGTCTATGTGAAGTAATCCCATCATATCCCACAATATTAAAATAATACGAAACCATAATCAATTATTCATCAATATACCCGATTATTACCATCATAATCATCCATGTTCATTTATCATAACTCAATCCATAACCATAACCATAACCAACCATGAACACCTATAACCATCCCTAATTCCCTCTAATCATGTAGGTCATCACGGTGCTCTTAACCGGGAGCACGACTATCATGATAGTTTTTAACACTCTATAGAGGTTGTACCACTTTACCCACAATGTCATGATTTCATCAAGCGTCGACGACTAAAGGAAACCTCCATTATGCCAAAACACTATCATAGGTGTATGACCAAAATATCACAAAATAGCCCTTCGATAGGGACTACCAACATATTCAGACCCACTGAGGTTTCACCGGTGGCGATGACTCCAACTGAGCACATCCTAAACCAAGGGACCCCTCTTGTGCCGTTCGGATCCCAGGGCAGTCCAGCCGCTATTGGAAACCCAACCGACTCCCATTCCTTGCTCCTCCAAATGATCTGAATCGATACTGGTAATACTCCTAATTAATTGGCTAAGCCTCACCCATACTTGGCCTTGTGGTGGCACTGTAGTCCTGGCCTATTCTCGCATGAACCGGTCCTTAGGACCAAAGCAAGCAAACCACCATATCGACCAACCAATCCATGAACCATGCTTGCTTAGATCTCCCAAGTCTCATGTTACAAATTAACTATATTCATCAATGCTCATCATATACATGTTCATTAATTCATGATTGAGCATTTTGGTTGTTTCCCATCCCAATTAGTTTAGAGCGAAGCAAAAAGGTAAAAAGCCCTTCCTGACACTCTACAATATATTCCAAGAGACAAGGATGGTCAAACAAGACTAGTAAACACCTATCATGGGTTTGCCATCAATTTGACACAAGCATGCAGTTTCGCAAACAAAACATTTAAAAACAGGATCAAAATGATCAAGGAACACTTGCCTTGCTCTTGAGCTTGGTTAGAGTCAAAAGCTTTGAAATTTTGGTACTGGAGGTCCTCGACAGCACCCTTTAGCGCAACTCCTGTTCTGAGTGACAACCATGCAAAACAAACAATTCAATCAAATAATGCTCATATAGTACTCAATATGCCATGGCATGCATGATTAATGCAGTTACGAGGTAAAACTTGTCAATGATTTACTATTAATGTTTACTAACTGGTTCTAATAGTTTTTAACATGTTTGGATAGGTTTGGAATTGATTCGAGTCAATTTGGAATTAATTCACCACAATTCAGACTTAGAGACTGGACAAGTCCGGTACCAGGGCCGGACTAGTCTGCCCTGTTTAGGAATTGTGAATTAGGATTTTCTTGATCTGCGAGAATTGGGATTGAATTTGCATAGAAAAGGGGAAGTAGAAGGTGTACACGTGTTTAGAACTCCAAGGATCAAGAGTTCGGAGGCAACACTTGGATCCTGATGATCTAGTGTTGATGATGAAGAGCTGAGGGTGAACTGGTGATGAAGAACGAAAAATTGATGAAGATCTTGATTGCTTGATCCTTCTTCGTGATCTCCTTCTCCTCCTTGCTGCTGGATCTCCCCTTGGTGGCAGCTCCATCGAACTAGGATTTGTGGTGCTTTCAATTGTGGCAAAGAGATGTATAAGTGGGATGTTGGGTTGTTTATATATTTGTGGAGGTGTAGGGTTGGATGGATTTTGAGTTTTGGGGTGGGTGGAGGCCGGTGTGGGGTCCCACATGGGCTCCAAAAAGGTTAGACACGACATCCTTGGGCCCACTTAAGGTAAAAACCCAAAAACAAGTTTTGGAGGAAAAGATTGAATCGGAGTCGTGAATACCAGACAAGACTGCAATGGACCGGACTAGTCCGATGTTGGATAGAGACGAAAACGGATCAGTCTGGCCAAAATCGGGCAAGTCCAATATTAGTCAGAGAGCAAAACAGACAAGTCCAGCAGAAAACTGGAAAGTCTGGACAAGGTCGGGGACTTGGCGATATTCCGAGGGATGGGGTGAACGGACTAGTCCTCACTGGACCGGACAAGTCCGGAACGGAAGAGAGAGCAAAACGGACTAGTCTGCAGCAAAAATGGACATGTCCGAATAGAGGTAAGAGAGAATATCAGACTAGTCCGCACAAAAAATGGACAAGTCCAAAATTCTCAGAACTTTTGAGTGCGGTTTGCTTCTAATTCACTTTAAACTTGTTCCTTTTTATGTTACTTAATTTTAAACATGTATTAGAATGTATGCAATGCATGATGGATGAAAATGAGGGTGATACCTTGTTGTACCCATTGATGTCCGAAGAGGCTCGCTTTTGTCCATGTTGAAGCTCTTAAGAAGGTCTCTTGTATACTTCGTTTGATGCACAAAAGTACCGTCCATGGTTTGCTTGATTTGCAGATCCTAAAAGTACGTGAGTTTTCCTATCATACTCATCTTAAATTCTGAACTCATCACAGCTGAAAACTTGGACACAAGATCATGAGAAGCACAACCAAATATAATATCATCGACATACACTTGAATAAATAATGAGTAATTGCCATGCTTGAGCACAAAAAGAGTTTTATCAACCTTGCCCATGGTAAACCCCTTTTCAAGTAAGAATGTTTTTAACCTATCATACCATGCTCTAGGGGCTTGTTTGAGACAGTACAAGGCTTTGGACAGTTCGTAAACATGATTCGAAAATTTTGGATTTTCAAAACCCGGTGGTACCTTTACATAAACCTCCTCATCTATGTAGCCATTAAGAAAGGCACTTTTAACATCAATTTGATATAACTTAAAACCTTTAGATGTAGCAAAACCTAACAAAATTCTTATGGCTTCTAATCTACCAACAGGATCAAAAGTTTCATCAAAATCTAGATTTCCAATTTGTGTGAAACCTTGAGCAATCAACCTAGCCTTATTCCTAACCACAACCCCATCCTCACTTTATTTATTTTTAAACACCCATTTAGTTCCAATTAAAGTGTGACCTTGAGGAGGAGGTAAAATTTCCAAACATTATTTCTTTCAAAATTTTCTAACTCTTCTTGCGTGGCAATGATCCAAGATTCATTAGTGAGTGTGTGTGATATATCATTGGGTTTAAAAGAAGCAACAAAAGCAGAATGAGCATGAGAGTTTGGATCAAAAAACATGGACCGTGTGACTCGTTCGTGCAAGCTTCCAATAATTTGTTGTGGAGGATGACTTTTGAAAACCCGGAGGAGAGTGGACACTTCACAAGCTTCTTCTTCTTCATGGTCATCACAAATCGATGAGCTCGTGACTTGAGGACGATCTGGACCAGCAATAGTGGTCATCAGTGCTGGTTGTGAATCAAAATCAGGGGTTGGAACAATGTCATTGGATGCTGAATTTTCGAGCAGCAGCACCTCTTCTTCCTCATCTTCAATGAAAATACTCTCCCCCTGCGGATATGGATCCGGACCTGCAATATTTGAGCTAGTACCTGAGCTTGCTTCATCAAAAGAAACCTCACAAGTCTCCACAATTTTGTTAGTGTCATGTGAAAGCACATGGTAGCCTCTAGTATGAGATGAATAACCAAGAAATATGCCATGAACAGATCTAGCTTCAAATTTATCAATATTACCACGTTTCTTAACAAAGCATTTGCAACCAAAGACCCTAAAGTGTGTGACACTAGCACAATGTCCAAACCGAAGCTCATATGGTGTTTTTCCTAGCCTAGCACGCAAGAAAACACGATTTGAAACATAACAAGCGGTTGCAATTGCATCTGCCCAAAACTTTCTAGGAGTTTGATATTCATCAAGCATAGTCCTAGCCATCACAACTAAGGTTCTATTCTTTCTCTCTACAACACGGTTTTGTTGAGAAACATATGGTGAAGAAAATTGATGATCTATTCCTTTTTTAGCGCAAAAATGATCAAAAGATTGATTTTTAAATTCAGTTCCATTATCACTTCTAATTGCTCTTAAAGATCCTGGGTGATCAATTGATAATCTAAGAAATAAAGTTCTGACTAAAAGCTTCATTCTTAGATGCCATAAAATAAACCCAAGAGTATCTATAATAGTCATCAACAATCACAAAAATATACCATTTACCTCCAAAGGATTGAACACGTGTAGGTCCTACGATGTCAAGATGCAAAAGTTGACCCGATTAATTTGTCATGGTCATTGTGAGAGGAGCATGTGAACCTGCAACCATCTTAGCATGCCTACAAGAAGAGCACACAATTTTTTTGTCCCCTTTAAGATTAGGCAGCCCATGTATGCGATCAATAGCACTAACACACGTGAGATGATCAAAGCCTACGTGACCAAGTCTATGATGCGAAAAATATAAACCTTGAAAATCATTAGCAACTAGACACCTATGCTTAGAAGAAGACATATAAAAATCAGCTTTAAAAACTCTTCCAAACCGAGATATATTAAAAATAAGCTCACTATTTGAACCTACAACTTTGCAACAATTTTTATTAAAGATAATTTCTATATTTTCATCTAGCAATTGTGAAACAGAAAGCAAGTTGTATTTCAAATTATTGACAAGTTCCACATCCTTTAATGTGTAGTGATTATTTACCCTAACCAAACCCTTAGCAATTATGGGAGTTGAAGAATTATCGGCAGAAGTAACATTCTCTACACGTGACACAAAAGAGAGGGAGGAGAACCATTCTTTGTTACCTGTCATGTGGCGCGAGCAACCTGAATCCAAAATCCAAATGTTCTCCTTCCTCAACCGTGTAACCTACATAGAAGCACAATACATCGATGACTCAATACTGGGATTAGTCAAAGGAAATTTAAGAATCTAGTACTGAGTCACACGACGTCTAGCGGGAATAACACGCAAAAGCTGAGATAAAACAGCAGATTTATGAGCAAAAGCTTGAGTATTTTTGTACCCAACTACTGACTTACGAGGTGCTACATATGTAGAACGAAAAACAGTAGGTTTGGGTGCAAACTTTGCATGTTTTCGACTCATTACAACAGGTTGCCTGTTCCTATCATTCGGTTTAGCATGTGCAGCAAATTTTGCATGAAGGTTATGAGATCTAGCAATCATTCTTTTCTTCTGTGTTGTTTCGCTAGTCTATAACAAAAATCTATTACATGACCATCTCTACCACAGTAGGTACAATGAAATTTAAATTTATGTTCATGTCTAGATGAGCAAGCAACATATTTATTAACAACTGAATGAGACAACACCCCTGCAGATTTTAAAACAACTTCTTTATGTTTCGAAACTGTTTTAATCAAACCACTTCCTAATGACTTTACAATTTTAGGTGGATGTGCTTTAGCATGAGAATGAGAATCAAAACCTAGACCAAATTTATCATTGCAAGATTTAGAGGAATTCAATAGCAAATTTAGGTTCTTATTTGCATTACAAAACCGATCTAATGTCCTATGCATGTCATCAAGTTTATTTGACAGATCAAGGCAATTTTCACATGAAGTTTTTTCTTTTGATTTGAAATTGGAACAATTTTTAACTTCATGAGCACGTAAAGCATTGTTCAAAATAGAAAATTCATTCATAGCATCTTGTATTTTCTTATCATGATCATCACAAGTAGAACAATGAAAATCAATTGTAGAACATCTAACATCTTTCAAGTTTTTATCATTATGTGCAGCAAGCTCTCTATTGTTTTTAATTTCTAAATCAAGTTTATCAAGGGTGGAGATGTGCGCACTTCTTAATGAGGACAATGGTTCATATATTAAATCACATGAGGAATAAGAATCATCACTACGAATCAAGGATTTCAAACGATTAATTTCAGATTCTAGTGACTCAATTTTAACAGCGTTGCCCCTAAGCTCTTCGTCCTTTTTGTTAACTATAACAGTGGCACAAGAAATAGCATCACACATTTCTTCGCAAGTAGGACATACCTCTTCATTGTTATTGTTGTGTTCGGCCTCCTTCATACTTGATCTTGATTTGCCCGCCATGAAGCACAAGTTTGCCAAATCATCTTCGTCACTTCCAATGTCCACGTCGCTTGAGCCATGTTCTTAAAGTGCGGAGATAAAACTGTTCATCAATTGCCGACCTGTAAAACCCTTCTTCTTCTTTTTATTGTTAGCAGAGGAGTGCCTTGTCCTTGTTTGTTTTTCTTCCCGGGAAGTAGGACCTGAAAGGTTAGGACAATCCGAATGAAAATGTCCTATCTTACCACATTCAAAACATCGTTGAGGTTTGGAGCTTCCTCTCCTTCTAGTTCTCACATTTTGCAATGCTTTTGAGAACATAGTAGAGAGAAGTGCTAGCTCTTCCTCTGGAAACTCTTCAATTTGTTCAAGGGTTATAGAAGACAACAAAGCAAGTGTACCACAAAATGAAGATTTGTGGGAGCTAGGCATGTCACATTGAGAAACAAATCCAAGAGTCTTGTTGGGGTTCTTACGTGAGATTATGTCATTTTCACGAGTTTTCAATTTAGAATATAGCACATCTAATGTAAGTGTACTCATGACAGTAGATTCACGAATAGATGTGACTTTAATCTCCCAAATTGACATGTATAATGCACTTAGTAATTGCCTAGCATTCTCAGCATCTGAAATATTAACATTGACGCTACGCAAGTTGCTGAGAATTTTATTAAAGCGAGCAAAGAGGTCATCAATGGACTCACCATGTTGCATCTCGAAGTGCATGCATTCTATCTTGAACATGTTATGCCTTACCTCCTTGATCGTGTGGGATCCTTCGTGGTAGTCACAAAGTTCTTTCCACACATCGTACGCAGAACAAAGGTGAGCAACACGATCGAAGTCGCTTTGAGTTAATCCTTGTATGATCAAGTTGCGAGGCTTGTTGTCATTATCGACATCTCTCATATTTGTAGTTGTGACTTGATCGTTTGACGGTACGTCGTAAGGCTTGTACACCTTTTCTGAGCCTTGTGCCTGGATGAAAGCTTCCATACGTGCCTTCCAAACCGGAAAATCAATACCACTAAAGACACAAGGTTTTGCAGAGTATTTCTCCATGATGATTAGTCAAAACACGTGCAAATCACAAAGATTAGAACACCGTTGCTCTAATACAATTTGTAGGATCGAAGACCATGTGAAAAGCTACAAAAGGGGGAGTGAATGGTAGATTAAAACATTTTCAGCGGAAGTAACAAAACCCCCTCGACAAAAAATCAATCTGTTAAGAAATTATGTGAGCGACTAATGTAGACATGATAAATTGTTACAAAACTAGTATAGATTGTGGAGAATCAATTCACGAAGACACCAAAACAAGAATCACAAAAAACCGTCGATAAAAAACTGACGTTACGATCAAAAGATTGAACGAAGGTCAATCTGTTTTACCCGAGAAAAACCAGATCTGCAATACTGCAAAGAAACTCATGAAGATCCAAAACCACAAATCCAATGACCATTAATTTTTCACATATTATAGATAATCAAGTTGTGAAGAAAACAAAAAATAATCACGTCAATCAGATCTATAAAACTTGAATTATGACAAAACCACCGAAGCAAGGTAGTGTTGTGTAGAAACTCGACGAGAAAACTTGACGAAAACAAGTCGGAAAAACAAGGCACAAAAGTTCCTTTAAACTACAAATTTTATTGATCAAACCACAAGAGGAACAGCCCCAAAGTCGTTTTTCATGAGCTCTGGCCTCCCTTGCTTATGTAACCAGCCCTTAGGTCATCCAATCCTGACTAGGACTCAAATCCTACTCAAATTCAACCGAAACTTTCCATAACTACCGAAGACTCTTCCATACGCAGATAGAAGCAATATTAAGACTTCCAAACACCTTAGTAACATATCCCACACTCCTAAAACAACCCAACTTTGTGAACCACACAAAATCCTATCATAACCAACTCAAATATTTCCATATTTGAGTCAAACCCGACTCAGTCGCAGCCTGAATCCATAACCTAGTCGGTTGGACCTTTCTGACCAATTCTTTACATCCATGCACTCCTTGCACACGTGCAAAAACCTTCCAACGATATCTATGATACCTACATATGTATTATTCTTGGTTCAAACATGTTGCGCGACCTTCCGATCAACTCAACCACAATTCCTCCCGAACTTTGTTGTTGAACCTCATCTTCTCCCTAAGACTAGTTCAATGGACCCCGTCACCAGCCATGTCTTGAACTCAAGCAATACCTGCACATGAATAAACAACCGATACTTCCGAGCACAAGTCCTTGACTTGCCTCACGTTAGTTCCGAAACCACAACACCTTACCTGAGCACCTCACATAAGCATGTTGGAAACCATAGCAAAATGATATCATCCATAACCACCAAACACACCAAAAACATAGTAAAAGAATACTAAGCAAACTTTCCATAATCCAAAAAGCAAGTTCAAAACATTGAAAGTTAAAAGCAGAACCACTACGATCAAGCTCTTAACCTTGCCAAAGCTAACCGGACCTTGAACCGGAGCTTACCAAAGCTACCATGATTTAGCGCTGGAACTTATTAAAGCTAGCAGGATCTAGCGCTGGAACTTACCAAAGCTAGTAGGATCTAATGCTGGAGCTTATCAAAACTTGTCGGACCTAGCTAGTGCTGGAGCTAACCAAAGCTAGACGAACCTTGCGCTGGGCCTAGCAAAAATATGTCGAACCTAGCCACAGCAAGTCGGACCTATCCAAAATAAGTCGGACCTATACAAAGAAGTCGGACCTTGCACCGGACCTTGCAGGAGCTACCCAAAACAACCCGAACCTATCATCAGACCTTGTTAAAAAGATGTTTTGGTATTCAAAACTTTTATCGTCAAAGCCAATGTATTCATCACACATAGGTCTCACAAAAATGGCCATGCTCACCACAGTTGTAGCAAGATCTCTCGGTCCTTGACTTGCTTTTATCCTTGCCCTTGCTCTCGCAGTTGGACACTCTTCTTTTCTTCATCATTTTCTTGAATCTTTTTATTAAGAAGTCTATTTCTTCTTCATCCATCTTCATGCTTCCTTCATCACTATATTAATCATCACTCGATGCTTGCACCCCTTTGCCTTTGGACTCAGATAATGCTTTGAGAGCAATATCCTTCTTTTTGGAGGATGTGACCTTGGCAAGGTCATTGTTCACGGTCCTTAAATGCTACACATGACTGTCAATTCACCGCATAGAGATTATAAAATATAGAACACAACATAGTGGTAGGAGTTAAAACTAACAAATTCCACAAGTGTTAGTGTTTATTTGTATGCAGGTTAATTAAGCATCAAAATACCCAAGAATGCATGGAGCAATCCTAAAAGTTGCCATTCGACAAATAAGCAATGACATGTGGCATCACATTGATCCATGACTCATTCCCAGCCGTATCTGAGGAGATCCAATAGTGATTCACGCAAGAAAGGGGTCAGGGCCTACCTGCCAGCCACACCGAGAAAGCACAGCTGAGGGAGGGCCAGCACCAAGTCAGCCAACCCCCTGGCTAGACCGACTTGGCCCTGGCGCCAAACTCAGTCAGTTCCACATGTTGGCTTCCTGTGGCTCCCTGATGGCGGTAACGACTTATTCGCGCGCTAATTGTGGTGCCAAACCGATTGAACTCGTGTATAAATACCCCCTCACTCCCTCACTTCTCCACACACCACTAGTTTGAGAATTGTACTCCAATCATAAGGTTTACAGCTGCCCTAGTGGCCAACCAAAATGAAGGAGAGTGAGGAGAAGCTAGGAGGAGGAGGCTTGGGCTTGTCAAGTCCATCTTTCACACTTGTACCTCTATGGAAGTTCTACCGGAATCGAGTAAGAAACTTTCATGAATTCAATACTAGTTTGATTTGTATTTCATAGTAGTTTGCTTTCATAACTGCTTGTGGGTTTACTGCTGTAAGACCTATGTGTGCTGAATACATTGGCTTCTAGTGAATACACTTGCTTTGACGATAAAAGTTTTGAATATCACCAAAACACATTTTTATTAAGGTACTGATAGTTTTGTAAGCTCCGGCGAGAGCTTGGTTGTACTAGTTTTGGTAAGCTCTGGCGCTAGGTTCTACTAGCTTTTGTTAGCTCCGTCTCAAGGTCCGGGTTGCTCTAGCAAGGTCCGGAACTTGACTGCAATGCTTTTGTTTTTCATTTGCAATGTTTCGTACTTGCTTTACATCTTTGGAAAGATTGCTTAGTATTCATTTGCTAAGTCTTTGGTGTGTTTTTGGTTGATATGGATGATATCATGTTACTGTGGTTTTGCAACATGCTTATGTGAGGTTCTCACGTAAGGTGCTGTGTTCGGAACTAACTTGAGTCAAGTCGAGGACTTGGGCTCGTATGGATTGGTTGTTTATTCATGTGCAGGTGTTGCTTGAGTTCAAGACATGGCTGGTGATGGGATCCATTGGACTAGTCTCAGGGAGAAGATGAGATTCCAACAACAAAATTCAGGAGGAATTATGGTTGAGCTGATCAGGAGGTTGCACAACATGATTGAATCAAGAACAATGCATGTGAAGGTATCATGGACGTCATTGGAAGATGTTTGCACGTGTGCCAGGAGTGCATGGACGTGGCTACATGGTTCCGAGACATGATGAAGAGATGTGGATGTAAAAGAGTTGGTCTGAAAGGTCCAACCGACTAGGTTATGGACTCAGGTTGCGGCTGATAGGATTTTGTGTGGGTCACAAATTTGAGTTGTTTAGGAATTTGGGATACGTTCCTAAGGTGTTTGGAAGTCTTAAGATTGCTTCTATCTGCGTATAGAAGAATCCTATGCAGTTATGATAGTTACGATTCGTGAACAGAGTAGGATTAGGTTCCTGATTTGAGTTGAGTTGGCTTTCGAGCTGGTTATATAAGCAAGGGAGCCCAGAGCTCGTGGTGCACGAATTTGGGGCTGTTCCTCTTGTGTTCTATTTAATAAAATTCTTAGTTTTAAGGAACTTTTGTGCCTTGTTCGTCCAACTTGTTCCAGACAAGTTTTACTCGTCGAGTTTCTGAACAGCACTACCTTTCGTTGTGGTTTTATCATAACTCGAGTTTTAAAGATCCAATTGAAGTGATTATTTTTGGGTTGTCTTCACAACTTGATTATCTATCATCTGTCAAAATTTCACGGTCATTGGATTTGTGATCTATGATCTACACGAGTTTCTTTACAGCGTTCCAGAACTGTTTTTTTTCTCGGGTAGGACAGATTGACCTTTGCTCGATCTTTTGATCATAACTTGAGTTTTTCTCAACGGATTTGAGTGATTCTTGTTGTGTTATTTTTTGACTTTATTCTCTCTGATATCTATCACTTTTGCTACGGTGAAACACATTTAGATTAGTCTCACACACGATTTCTTTAACAGATCATTTTTCTGCCGAAGGGGTTGGGGTTTAATTGTTTCTGCTGCGTAAGATTTTTAAATCTACCATTCACCCCCCTGGTAGCTTTTCACGTGCTCTTCTATCCTACAATTGGTATCATAGCCACGATGCTCTAATCTTTGTGATTTGCACATGTTTTTGACTAATCATCATGGAGAAGTACCCTGCCAAACCTTGTGTGTTTGCTGGTGTTGATTTTCAAGTTTGGAAGGCACGCATGGAGGCTTTCATCCAGGCACAAGGCTTTGCAATATGGGAGAAGGTATACAAGCCTTACGAAGTGCCATCAAACAATCAAGTTATAGGTACAAATCTGAGAGTTGTTGACAACAACAACAAGGCTCAGAACTTTATCATACAAGGATTAACACAAAGCGACTTCAATCGTGTTGCACACCTCCAATCTGCATAAGATGTGTGGAAAGCACTTTGTGACTATCACGAAGGATCCAACACAATCAAGGAGGTAAGACAAGACATGTTCAAGAAAGAATACATGCGCTTCGAGATGTAACCCGGTGAGTCTATTGATGACCTTTTTGCTCGCTTTAATAAGATTCTCAGCAACTTGCGTAGTGTCAATGTTAATTTTTCAGATGCTGAAAATGCTAGGCAATTGCTAAGTGCATTAGATATGTCAATTTGGGAGATGAAAGTCACATCTATTCGTGAATCTACTGTCATGAGTTCACTTACTTTAGATGTGCTATATTCCAAGATAAAAACTCATGGAATTGACATAATATCATGTAAGAACCCCAACAAGTCTATTGCTTTTGTTTCTCAACGTGATATGCCTAGCTCCGGCCAATCTTCATCTTGTGGTACACTTGCTTTGTTGTCCTCTCTAACCCTTGAACAGATTGAGGAGTTTCCAGAGGAGGATCTAGCACTTCTCTCTACGAGGTTCTCAAAAGCATTGAAAAATGTGAGAACTAGAAGGAAAGGAATCTCCGGACCACAACGATGCTTCGAATGTGGTACGACAGGACACTTTCGTACAGATTGTCCTAACCTTTCAGGTCCTACCTCCCGAGAAGAAAAAACAATCAAGGATAAAGCACTCCTCAACAAACGATAAGAAGAAAAAGAAGGGCTTTACAGGTCGCCAACTGGTGAATAGTTTTATCTCAGCACTCCAAGAACTTGGCTCAAGCGAGGTGGACATCGGAAGTGATGAAGATGAAGATGATTTGGCAAACTTGTGCTCCATGGCGGGCAAGTCAAGATCAAGTATGGAGGGGGCAGAACACAATAACGACAATGAAGAGGTATGTCCTACTTGCGAAGAAATGTGTGATGCTATTTCTCGTGCCACTGTTATTGTTAAGAAAAAGGACAAAAAGCTTAGGGATAGTGCTGCTAAAATTGAATCACTAGAATCTGAAATCAATCGTTTAAAAACTTTGATTCCTAGTGATGACGCATGTCCCTCATGTGATTTAATATATGAACAATTGTCCTCATTAAGAACTGTGCACACCTCCACACTTGATAAACTTGAGTTAGAAATTGAATAGAACAAAGAGCTTGCTGCACTTAATGATAAAAACTTGAAAGATGCTAGCTGCTCTACAATTTATTTGCATTGTTCTACTTGTGATGATCTTGATAAGAAACTACAGGATGCTATGAATGAAATTTCTATATTGAACAATGCTTTATGTTCTCATGAAGTTAAATTTTGTTCCAATTGAAAACTAAAAGGAAAAACTTCATGTGAAAATTGTCTTGATCTGTCCAATAAACTTGATGACATGCATAGGACATTAGATCGGTTTTGTAATGGGAATAAGAACCTAAACTTGCTTATGAATTCTTCCAAGTCATGCAATGATAAAACTGGTTTAGGTTTTGATTCTCATGCTCATGCTAAGGCACATCCACCTAAAATTGTAAAGTCATTAGGAAGTGGTTTGATTCAAACAGTTCCTAAACAAAAAGGGGTGGTTTTCAAATCTGCAGGGGTGTTGTCTCATTCGGTTTCAAATAAAAATATTGCTTGCTCATTTAGACAGGAACACAAAGTTAAATTTCATTGTACCTACTGTGGTAGAGATGGTCATGTCATAGATTTTTGTTATAGACTAGCTAAACAACAGAAACGGGAAAGAATGGATGCTAGATCTCATAACTTTCATGCAAAATTTGCTGCACATATTGAACCGAATGTACAACCTGCTGTTTTGAGTCAAAAACATTCAGAGTTTACCTACGGACCTTCTGTTTTTGCCTTCGGAGCTACTGATTTTTGTGCTACACAAGTAACACCTTATAGGTCAGTAGTTAAGAATAAAAAATCTCAAACTTTGACTCATAAACCTGCTGTTTTGTCTCAGCTTTCGCGTGTTTTTCCTGCTGCACGTCGCATGACTCAGTACTGGATTCCCAAATGCCTTTTGACTAACCCCAATATTGAGTCATTGACGTATTGTGCTTCTATGTAGGTTACACGTTTGAGGAAGGAGAATATTTGGATTGTGGATTCAGGTTGCTCACGCCACATGACCAGTAACAAAGATTGGTTCTCCTCCCTCTCTTTTGTGTCATGTGTAGAGAATGTTACTTTTGCCGATAATTCTTCAACTCCTATAATTGCTAAGGGTTTGGTTAGAGTAAATGATCACTACACTTTGAAGGATGTGGCACTTGTCAAAAATTTTAAATACAACTTGCTTTCTGTTTCACAATTGCTAGATGAAAATCTGGAAATTATTTTCAATAAAAACTGCTGCAAAGTTGTAAGTTCAAATAGTGAGCTTATTTTTAACATGTCTCAGTTTGGAAGAGTTTTTAAAGCTGATTTAGATATGTCTTCCTCTAAGCATAGGTGTCTAGTTGCTAATGACTCAAAGGACTTATATTTTTTGCATCGTAGACTTGGTCACGTAGGCTTTGATCATCTAACACGTGTTAGTGCTCTTGATCGTATACGTGGGCTGCCTAAGCTTAAAGGAGATAAAGAAATTGTGTGCTCTTCTTGTAGACATGCTAAGATGGTTGCAAGTTCACATACTCCTCTCACAATGATCATGACAACTGAACCATGTCAACTTTTGCATCTTGACACCATAGGACCTTCACGTGTTCAATCCTTCAGAGGTAAATGGTATGTACTTGTGATTGTTGATGATTATTCTAGATACTCTTGGGTTTACTTTATGGCATCTAAGAATGAAGCTTTTAGTCACTTTAGAACTTTATTTCTTAGATTATCAATTGATTACCCAGGATCTTTAAAAGAAATTAGAAGTGATAATGGAACTGAATTTAAAAATCGATCTTTTGATCACTTTTGTGCTGAAAATAGAATAGATCATCAATTTTCTTCACCATATGTACCTCAAGAAAATGGTGTTGTAGAAAGAAAGAACAGAACCTTTGTTAAGATGGCTAGGACTATGCTTGATGAATATCAAACTCCTAGTAAATTTTGGGCTGATGCGTTAGCAACCGCTTGTTATGTCTCAAATCGTGTTTTCTTGCGTGATAAGCTAGGTAAAACACCATATGAGCTCCGATTTGGACATAGGCCTAGTGTTACACACTTTCGGGTCTTTGGTTGCAAATGCTTTGTTAAGAAACATGGTAATCTTGATAAATTTGAACCTAGATCCATTGATGGCATGTTTCTTGGTTATCCATCTCATACTAGAGGCTACCGTGCGCTTTTACTTGACACTAACAAAATTGTGGAGACTTGTGAAATGTATTTTGATGAAGCTAGCCCAGGTACTAGCTCAAACATTACAGGTCCAGTTCCATGTCCGCAAGGGGGGAGTATTTTCGTTGAAGATGAGGAAGAATTGGAGCTGCTGCCCAAAAATTCAGCAGCTAAAGACTTTGGTTCAGCTCCGGATGTTAATTCTCAACCAGCACCGACAACCATCAATGCTGATTCAAATCATCCTCAAGTCACAAGCTTATCGATTTGTGATGAACATGAAGAAGAAGAAGCTTGTGAGACATCTGTTCCTCTACGTTTTTACAAAGATCATCCCCCACAACAGATGATTGGAAGCTTGCACGAACGAGTCATACGGTCCAGGTTTTGTGATCCAAACTCTTATGCTCATTCTGCTTTTGTTGCTTCTTTTGAACCCAAAGATATATCACACGCACTAACTAATGAATCTTGGATTATTGCCATGCAAGAAGAGTTAGAAAATTTTGAAAGAAATAATGTTTGGAAACTTGTACCTCCTCCTCAAGGTCACACTTTAATTGGAACTAAATGGGTATTTAAAAATAAACAAAGTGAGGATGGGGTTGTGGTTATGAATAAGGCTAGGTTGGTTGCTCAAGGTTTCACTCAAGTTGAAGGTCTAGATTTTGATGAAACTTTTGCTCCTATTGCTAGATTAGAAGCCATAAGAATTTTGTTAGCTTTTGCTGCATCTAATGGTTTTAAGCTATATCAAATGGATGTTAAAAGTGCTTTTCTTAATGGATACATAGATGAGGAGGTTTATGTCAAACAACCACCGGGTTTTGAAAATCCAGATTTTCCTAATCATGTTTACAAACTGTCCAAAGCCTTGTACGGTCTCAAATAAGCCCCTAGAGCATGATATGATAGGTTAAAAACATTCTTACTTGAAAAAGGGTTTACCATGGGCAAGGTTGATAAAACTCTTTTTGTGCTTAAGCATGACAATGACTCATTATTCGTTCAAGTGTATGTGGATGATATTATCTTTGGTTGTGCTTCTCATGATCTTGTGTCCAAGTTTTCAGCTATGATGAGTTTAGAATTTGAGATGAGTATGATGGGTGAACTCACGTACTTCTTGGGGCTGCAAATCAAACAAACCAAGGAGGGTACCATTGTGCATCAGACGAAGTATACAAAAGACCTCCTAAGGCGTTTCAATATTGACAAAAGCAAGCCTCTTCAGACACCAATGGGAGCAGCAACAACACTTGAACTTGATGAAGATGGTGAACCAGTGGATCAAAAAGAATATAGAAGCATGATCGGATCACTTTTGTACCTCACGACATCAAGACCGGACATACAATTCAGCGTATGTCTTTATGCACGGTTTCAAGCTTCCCCACGTGCTTCACATCGTCATGCCATCAAAAGGATTCTCAGGTACTTACATGGAACTCAAGAATTTGGAATTTTTCTTCCTTCTTCCTCAACTGTTACTTTGAAAGATTTTTCGGATGCTGATTTTGGGGGTTGTAGGATTGATAGGAAAAGTACTTCCGGTGCTTGTCATTTTCTTTGTAATTCTCTTGTTGCTTGGTCCTCTAGAAAACAAAATTCAGTTGCACAATCCACAACCGAATCTGAATATGTAGCTGCTGCTAGTGCTTGCTCACAAATTCATTGGATTGTTCAAACACTTAAGGACTATGGGGTTGATCTAGATAGTGTTCCACTGTCCTGTGATAACACTAGTGCCATTTGCATTGCTAAAAATCCCGTGCAACATTCTAGAACTAAGCACATTGATATTAGGTATCACTTTCTCCGAGATAATGTTAAAAAAGGAAGCATTGTGCTTCACCATGTAGATACTAAACAACAATTGGCTGACATTTTTACAAAATCTTTGGATTTTACTCGTTTTTGTTACATTCGTAGTGAAATAGGGGTTATGCATCCTCATGGCTTAAATTGAGGGGGAGTTTTGAAACTTGGGAAGTCTATGTGAGAATCTGAAATTAAAATAATATGAGCATAGTATTTCATACATATATGACTTTGTGATTCCTTTTACATGCTAGAAGTTCTTACTACATTACTCGTGTTATACATTTTGTAGTTTTTGCCATGTCTAGTAATTGGAATAATTAGTTACACTAAAACTGGTCATGGTTGAACTTTCTTGCTATTTTGAACTTGTTACATGTTACAAGTGCTTTTAATCATTAAGAATTAATCAAGTAATCAACTCACATGTTGAGTTTTTATGAAAAAATATAAATTGAGAGAAGATCAAGAGAATATGCATGCATCGCACTTCTTCTTCTGAGATGGCTTATCATTGCACTTAGATATGAACTTGGAAGAAGTTGTGTATGACTAAAACCATGTCCTTAAGGTTCTGATTGTCAAATGACATAGGCTTGGCTTGGTTGGTTAGAATAAGGCAGATGCGCATATAATCTCTTGCAAATATCATATGATCTAAATTTATGCTTTGAAAAATAATAAAATGCAGCAACTAGTGTCATGATTTCAGGTTTTAAAATAGTTAAGTTTGGGAGATCATGACTTGCTTAAATTAAAAATTACATTTGATCTCTAGCATGGCTTACACTACTTTATGTATTTCATTGATGTGATAATGTAAGGTACTTGATAGTATGACTTGGATGAGCTTTGTTTATATGTATATGTTATAATATGCTCATAACAACTAAAGGGGGAGAGATTATTTGTTTATATGCTCATGACTTGCTGAATACAATGTCAAAGGGGGAGAGATAAGCATGAAGGTAAAGAGAATATGTGCATAAGGAGAGATAATATGAGACAATTTTTGGATTTTCTTCTCGTTTTAATTTTGATTTACAAAGGGGGAGAAATTGCCTTCAAAACTTTTATGTGAATAAGCCAATGCTCGGATTTTAAATGGTGTTGCCAATGCATTCATCAAGGGGGAGATTGTAAGACCTATGTGTGCTGAATACATTGGCTTGTAGTGAATACACTTGCTTTGACGATAAAAGTTTTGAATATCACCAAAACACCCTTTTAATAAGGTCCTGCTAGTTTTGTAAGCTCCGACGAGACCTTTTGTATTAGTTTTGGTAAGCTCCGGCGCTAGGTTCTACTAGATTTTGTTAGCTTCGGCTCAAGGTCCGGGTTGCTCTGGCAAGGTCCGGAACTTGACCGCAATGCTTCTGTTTTTCATTTGCAATGTTTCGTACTTGCTATAAATATCTGGAAAGATTGCTTAGTATTCATTTGCTAAGTCTTTGGTATGTTTTTGGTTGATATGGATGATATCGTGTTACTGTGGTTTTGCAACATGCTTATGTGAGGTTCTCACGTAAGGTGTTGTGTTCAGAACTAACTTGAGTCAAGTCGAGGACTTGGGATCGTATGGATTGGTTGTTTATTCATGTGCAGGTGTTGCTTGAGTTCAAGACATGGCTGGTGATGGGATCCATTGGACTAGTCTCAGGGAAGAGATGAGGTTCCAACAACCAAATTCAAGAGGAATTGTGGTTGAGCTGATCAGGAGGTTGCGCAACATGATTGAATCAAGAACAATGCATGTGAAGGTATCATAGACATCATTGGAAGATGTTTGCATTTGTGCAAGGAGTGCATGGACATGGCTACATGGTTCCGAGAAGTGATGAAGAGATGTGGACGTAAAAGAGTTGGTCGGAAAGGTCCAACCGACTAGGTTATGGACTCAGGTTGCGGCTGAGTCGGGTTTGACTCAAATATGGAATGTTTTGAGTTGGTTATGATAGGATTTCGTGTGGGTAACTAATTTGAGTTCTTTAGGAATGTGGGATACGTTCCTAAAGTGTTTGGAAGTCTTAAGATTGTTTCTATCTGCGTATAGAAGAATCCTAAGCAGTTATGGATAGTTACGATTCGTGAACAGAGTAGGATTAGGTTCCTGATTTGAGTTGAGTTGGCTTTCGAGCTGGTTATATAAGCAAGGGAGCCCAAAGCTCGTGGTGCACGAATTTGGGGCTGTTCCTCTTGTGTTCTATTGAATAAAATTCGTAGTTTGAAGGAACTTTTATGTCTTGTTCGTCCAACTTGTTCCAGACAAGTTTTACTCATCGAGTTTCTGAACAGCACTACCTTTCATCGGTGGTTTTATCATAACTCAAGTTTTAAAGATCCAATTGACGTTATTCTTTTTGGGTTGTCTTCACAACTTGATTATATATCATCTGTAAAAATTTCACGGTCATTGGATTTGTGGTCTATGATCTACACGAGTTTCTTTACAGCGTTCCAGAACTGTTTTTTTTCTCGGGTAGGACAGATTGACCTTTGCTCGATCTTTTGATCATAACTTGAGTTTTTCTCAACGGATTTGAGTGATTCTTGTTGTGTTATTTTCGTGACTTGATTCTCTCTGATATATATCACTTTTGTCATGGTGAAACACGTTTATATTAGTCTCACACACGATTTATTTAACAGATCGTTTTTCTGCCGAAGGGGTTGGGGTTTAATTGTTTCCGCCGCGTAAGATTTTTAAATCTACCATTCACCCCCCTTGTAGCTTTTCACGTGCTCTTCGATCCTACAACTGCTTTAATTTATTAGAGGCTCTAGTCGTAACTTGCATTCGAAATGATTAGAGTTGTGAATTAGAACTTAAGCGTGGTGCTTATGTTAGACTTCAACAGTGGATATCTTGTAGATCCACAGATTGAAGAGGTAGACAGTAGGTGGTGATAGCCCTATATGTCCTTAGTAATCCTCGACGTTCGGCTATGCCATAGGCTATTGGCGAGAATTGTCCTGGTGTTGTCAGGGGTAAACCCATGCCTGAAGCAAGTAGCTGTCATAGACTATTGTGGCGTATATTTCATATTATGAAATTCCTCTCAAATCCTTGCCTACCAAACAAACTATGTGTCCTTGGGAGAATAAGTTAGAAGATCTCACACGCATTCCTTGGATTCGATACCCTTGGGAATACTCCTAAAGGGGAAGTGCTATAGCGGTATTTTTGTGCACCTGCAGATTATTTTGTTTTTGTAAGAAATACCAATAAGCATTTCTGGCGCCATTGCCAGGGAACGATTGCTGTTGATCTTCGAACCTTGTTCACCCTCGTATATTTTTTCTGTTCTTTACTTCTTATTTCTTCACCACAAAAATGGAGCAGCCCACCATTCTTTCATAATCTACCCCAAAGGGCGAGTTTTGCGAGCCTCCGCCGTCGGTGGAACCTATTTACTCAACTTGCTATTAACTTTGCCATGGCTTTATAGCCATGGTTCGAGAACAATCCTTCTCAGGAATGGATTGTGAAAACATTTACCACCGTCTATGAGAATTTGAACAGTTGTGTTCTTGCCTTTTAATTAAAAGCGTGACACAAGAAACTCTCAAATGGAAATTGTTTCCTTTTTCCCTCAAAGACAAAGCGAAACAATGGTACAACCATAATGATTGGAAAACAAATGGTGATTGGAGAGAACTACGAGACCAATATCCCAAATTATTTCCTTGTCTTGCTATCTTTCCAATATGCCAAATTATTTACTTATGAATGGAAGTACTAGGATTTCAACAAATGGAGAATGAATAAATAGGTGCAGCTTGGGATAGGTCCTCACTTTTGTGAAATTATGGCCCAGATTTGTTGATTTCATATATGTTCTCACTGCAACATTTCTTTATGGGGCTTAACAAAGTGTCTGCCCTATATCTCGACATTACGACTGGAGGGTCTTTCCTCCATAAGATATTGTAAGAAGGGAAGTTACTTATAGATCCAATTCTAGAAAATACCTCATTCATTATGGGTATTAATGAACCTCCCCAAGAGGAAGCCACGTCGAGTATCGAGGACACTCTTATAGCCAAAGAAGAGTCTAAACCATGCCCGTCACCTGCCTTACCTAAAGAATCCTCTCTCGAACCTAAACCATCGAAGGATGAGAAAATTCAACCTTCGGAATTCCTGTTCTACTTCGAGGAAGTGATTTTTAAAGATTATGGAAATACCTCGAAGTAATGTTACCAAAGGAAGTCATCGTTGCCTCCAACTCGACCTGACCCACCTGATGGAGTATTCCTCCAAGAGACATTCAAGGAGTTGACCTCTATTTTGAGTTCGAAATGGACAGCAGAGGTTGGGAACTCACCCGATATCCTTTGGATGACCTCACCCTTGGCCACCGTTCTATGTCATATTAGAGGGGCAACAATGTGAGTCCTTTATAATCCCTATGTTTGAGCAAATATAATTTCTAATATTTGTGCTCTCTCCATTTTGGGTGATGTGGTAGTGGCGATGTGCTAGTGGCACCAAAAAAATAATCCTCCCGAGATACATTTGGAAATGTTCTTGAAGGATATGGGATTTTGCAAGAGGTGTCGGTAAGACAAAATTTTGAGGTTGTCCTTGATTTCCATGTGTTAGAAGTCCGACACTTCGACATTATGATTGGGGTACCCATTGAAAAATTTCTCATGGAAATCCCCTCTGAAGGAAACCTCAATATAAATCTTCTAGGGAAAAAAATTTACATTCCCATTGTGCGTTCCAAGAACACATCTATGGAACCATCCCTCCAAGATGGGCCAATTGAGGATGTTAGGACTCTCAAATATTTGGAACCTCCTGGAGGAGAAGGGGAAGAATATTTCATCCAAGAAGAGGATGAACTTCAGGAGACATTTGATTTGCCAAAATAAGAGCCTACACCCAGACCTTCTATTGAACTCAAATCTTGCCTCCAGACCTACGCTATGCTTTTCTAAATGAAGATTTGGAAGCCCATGTCATCATAAGTGACAAGCTTTCAGATAAGGAAACACTGAAACTCATAGCCCTGTTAGAAAAGCATAGGACTACTTTTGTCTACTCACTCCAAGACCTCAAGGGAATCAGCCCTGCTCTTTGCACACATCACATTCCCATTGACCCCAAGAGTACCCCCTCACGGGATCCTCAATGAAGGTTGAATAATGCGATGCGTGAGGTTGTCAAGAAGGAGGTCTTGAAACTCCTCCATGCCAAGATTATTTATCTCGTGACTCGTGGTGAGTGGGGCAGTCTAGACCAAGTAGTGCCAAAGAAAGGAGGAATGACGGTTGTTCAAAATGAGAAGAATGAATTAATTCCTCAACGAACCGTCACGGGATGGAGGATGTGCATTGATTATGAAAACTCAACAAGGCGACTAGGAAGGATCATTTTCCACTATCCTTCATCGATGAGATGTTGGAACAATTGGCAAAACATTCCTTCTTTTGTTTCTTTGATGGATATTTGGACTATCATCAAATTCCCATCCATCCCGACGACCAAAGTAAGACAACATTCACATGTACATATGGGACATACGCCTACTAGCGAATGTCTTTGGATTGAGTAATGCACCTGCTTCTTTTCAGTGGTGCATGATGTCTATCTTTTCCAACATGATTGAGGAAATCATGGAAAATTTCATGGACAATTTCTTCGTCTATGGAAAAACTTTCGATCATTTCCTGGAAAATTTAGACAAGGTCTTACAAAGATGCCAAGAGAAGGACCTAGTGCTTAATTGGGAAATGTGCCACTTTATGGTCCATGGAAGTATCATTCTTGGACACGTAGTGTCCGAGAGGGGGATAGAGGTGGACAAAGTGAAAATTGAAGTTATGGAACAACTTCCACCTCCTGCAACCATAAGAGGAATCCGCAGCTACATAGATCATGGGAGGTTCTATGGCAATTTATCAATGATTTCTCCAGAATCGCTAGACCCCTCATAAACCTATTAGCTATGGGTGCTCCCTTTGATTTTGATGAGGAGTGCCTTAAATCCTTTGATACACTCAAAAATGCACTTGTCTCGGCTCCAGTCATCCAACCCCCTGATTGGACGCTTCCATTCAAAGTCATATGTGATGCCATGTAACACCCGGTTCCGAAAATGAACCAAGTGAACACATATGTCCGCCCAAAATGTTCATCACACATACACAAAAACTTCACAACTGATATTCAAAACTTAACCACGTCAGAAAAAGTAAATAAGTACCTTATTACAATAATTCAATGGTTCTCGAATTACAAGTCTCTAAATACTGCAGCGGAAATAAGTTAAGTAGCACGACTCCAATCCACAGGCAGTTGACGATAGCATGCAACCTAGTACTCCACGTGATCCTCTGTGTACTCCGAAGCGTCTACTGTAACTGTTTTAGTGTGGGAATAGCAAGGGAGAGTACATATCGTACTCAGCAAGTGTGGGAAAGTATGACATTTAGCTTAAACAATGATGATAATAAATAGCTTATTGTAGAAAAGTAAATTTCATAAACATGTAAAAGCATCCTACAATGTCTATGTGAGTTTAAATCCCATCATAACCCAAGGAATTGTCATAACCTATATCCAAAATTCTCATTTACCATCATACCTCATCCATAAATTAATACCCATCCACATGCCAATTTCATACCTTCATAACCGACCATGCTCATATAACACAACCGAATTCATAATCGTATCCGAACCATCCCAATTTCCAGGTCGAACTCTAATCATGGAAGTTGTCTAGGTGCTCATAACCAGGAGCACAACTCTCATGATAGTTTTTAACACTCTGCAGAGGTCGTACCACTTGTTCATGATTTTATCATCTTTTGCTGACTAAGGAACCTCCATTATGCCATCTCACACATCCTTAGGTGTGTGGCCAAGAGATCACAAAATAGCCTTTCAAAAGGGACAACTAGTATGTGCAAACTTACTAAGGTTACACCGACAGGCTTAAATCTCCATTCTCCCACCCATGGCCCCCCTCGTGTGTAATGCAAATCCTAGGGTAGCCCTACTCGACTCCCATTCCCCGCACAATCCAATGGTCCATACAATACCAGTAGCACACCTAATTATTCAGTTATGCCGTGCTCATACTTGGCCTTGTGGTGGCACTATTGTCCTGGCATATTCTCGCATGAACCAGTCCTTAGATCTAAGGCAAGCGAAACCACCATATCATCCAACCCAGTCCACAACAATTGCTTGCTTAGATCACCCCAGTTCCATGTTACTTAAGTCATCATTATCATCAATTCACATGGTCCATATGTATATTAGTTCGTAATGAGTCATTTGGTTATTTCCAATCCCATTAAGCAAAGCGAAGTAAAACTAGAAAATATCCTTCCTGACTCTCAAAAATATACCCCAAGCGACAAGGGTGCTCATACAAGTCTAGTAAACACCTATCATAGGTTTCTCAACAAATTGACAGAAGCATGTAGTTTGCAAAGAAAACATTTGAAAATAGGATCAAAATAGTCAAGAACACTTGCCTTGCTCCGGTTGCTGGTTTGGATCAAGAACTTCAAAGTTCTGGTGCTGAAGGTCCTCATAAGCACCTTCTAGAGCATTACCTTCTATTCTGTGCAACAAACATGTGAAACAAACATTACAATCAATAAATGCTCATATAGTGCTCAATATGCCATGACATCCATGAATGATGCAATTATGATGTAATACATGTTATTAGGTTACTATTGTTGCTTACTAAACAATTATAATTAAGTTCTACATGTTTGAGCAAGTTTCAAGTCATTTCGGGAAAACTGGGAAAAGTTCCAGGAATTTCAGAATTGAGAGGCCAAACTAGTCTGCACATTGGGCCGGACATGTCCACTCTGGACCAGAAAGTTCAACGGACTAGTCCGCACTGGACCGAACAAGTCCTCTATGTCATGGGTTTTACAATCTTCCCATCTAGGGCTTGATTTCAATCAAGATTAGGATTAGAGTTGATGCAGAAGGTTGGATTTAGGGTAGTTACCATGAATCTAATGGTTCAATGGTCGATTTTTACGTGCAATGCTTGAAACATGACGTCTAGATCCATTGAAGATGAAGGATCGGTGAAGAAAAACATTAACGTTAAAGAATTGGTGAAGAAGATTGCAGCAGCGATGGTGATCTCGCTTGATCCTCCTTCTGCTTCCTCTTCCTTCTTCCTGCTCCTCCCTTCCTTGCGGTGAGGGATCCTTCCTTCTCGAGGGTGGCTCCCAAGAGAACAGACAGTAGGGATTTCTATCAATGCGGGAAAAGGGGTGAGAGGTGGGTGGTGGGGTGTATATATAGGAGGAGAGCTGGTGAGGTCGTGGTGGGATCAAATTAGGAGGCGGAGGGGACAAGTAGAGGCCTTGGTGGGGTACCCACTTTGGCTCCTCACGAGTGTGGCACAACGTTCTTGGGCCCAAATAGGTAAATTACCCAATAACTCGTCGTGGAGGAAAAATAAGAATCCGTGTCGAAACAATAGATACCAAACTAGTGCGTAGGAAGGCCGGACAAGTCCGTTCGATAATAGAGGGTTCAACGGATAAGTCTGATATTGTGCCAAACAAGTCTGTTCCAGATTAGAAAGCCCATCGGTCAAGTCCGTTGCTATGCTGGACAAGTCCTAGGTTGCACAGTTTCAAAACCGAACTAAGTTTTCGGAATTTACGAGACAACTCCGAAGAGTTCCAGTAGTGATCATCATACTAGTCCGTATATGATAACGAACAAGTCTGGATGAGAACAGAGACAAAACCGGATTAATTCGTAGAAATTAACAGACATGTCCGGGGGACAATAGTAGCAAAACATGACTAATACGGTGTCCTGTTCGGACAAGTCCGCACCAAATATTTTTTTACTGTTGGTTTGCCTCTAATTTATTTTAATCTTGTTCCTTTTCGTGTTGCATTATGTTAGACATGTACAAGAATGAATGCAATGCATGATGGGTGAAAATGAGGGTGTTACAAACCTACCCCCTTAAAATGAATCTTGCCCTCGAGATTCGACATAGAAGGAAAAAGATAGGAAAATTGTTTCTTGAGATCATCTTCACGCTCCCAAGTTGCTTCAGATTTAGTATGATGCTTCCACTGCACCTTGCACCATCGGATCACCTTGCTTCCTCTTACTCTCTCATTTGTTTCCAAGATTTTGATAGGTTGCTCGGCATAAGTAAAATCTTCCTCTAACTCCAATTCAAATATTGGTACTTGTTCTTCCGGTACCCTTAAGCACTTCTTGAGCCAAAAACAAGAAATACATCATGAACATCATTCCAAAACAAAGGTGTTGTACACTTCCTCCTGTATAGTGCTTCATAGGGTGACATTTTCAAGCTGGCTTGGTAACTATTGTTTAATGGGAATTCAGCATACAACAAGCTCTTGTCCCAGCTGTGTCCATGCTCCAAGGCACAAGCTATCAACACATCCTCTAATATTTGGTTTGTCCTCTCGGTTTGCCCATCAGTGTATGGGTGATATGCGGAGCTAAAATTTAACTTTGTACTCATAGCTTCATGTAGTTTCCCCCAGAATCTAGAGGTGAATTGAGAACCTCAGTCAGAGACTATGCTTTTCAGAACTCCATGCCGACATACAATATTTTCCATATACAACCCATCTAACCGTGTCGCGGTGTATTTGGTCTTGATAGGAATAAAGTGAGCAGATTTCGTCAACCGATCTACAATAACCCATATAGAGTCATAACCGGACTTGGTACGTGGTAATCCAACTCCATACATATTTCTTCCCACTTCCACTCGGGTATTCTCAATGGCTGGAATAATCTAGCTGCCCATTGATGTTCAGCTTTGACCCGTTGGCACACATCACACAATGCAACATATTCAGCTATGTCCTTATTCATTCCATCCCACCAATAGCACGTTTTCAGATCCTTGTACATTTTTGTACAACCTGGATGAATTGAATAAGGCGAGTCGTGTGCCTCCTTCGATATCGTCTCGTGGACATGCTTCACATTAGGGACGATAATCCATTTTCCAAGCCATAGAGTGCCATGGTCATCTTCATCAAACCTCCACTCTTTTCCTTCTTGAATACTTTTCTTGATTTCTTGGATTTCCTCATCCTTTGTTTGACCCTCTCGTATTTCTTTTTCCAATGTTTGTTTTACCTCAATTACCCCCATTTCGTTCACAAATCCAAGGTGCAACCGTTCAAACTCCTTACATAGCTCGGATGGCAACTCTCGAACAGTGAGTTGGTGGCTTGCTCCTTTTCTACTCAAGGAATCTGCCACTACATTGGCCTTTGCTAGGTGATAGTTGATTCCCACATCATAATCCTTAATGAGTTCCAACAATCTACGTTGCCTCAAATTTAGATCCATTTGCGTGAATATGGACTTGAGGCTCTTGTGATCCGTGTAAATCTTACACCTATGACCAAAAATGTAATATCTCCATATCTTCAAGGCATGCGCTACGGCTATGAGTTCAAGGTTATGTGTAGGATAATTCATCTCATGTTTCTTCAATTGCCTCGGTGCATAAGCTACCACTTGGCCTTCTTGCATGAGCACACATCCAAGCCCTTGTCCTGAGGCATCACAATATATATCAAATCTCTTGCTCACGCCTGGCAAGACTAACACTGGTGCGGTTGTCAACCTCTTCTTTAGCTCCTCAAAGCTATCTTGAAAAGATTGAGTCCATTGGAATGCCTTCCTTTTCATTAGCAATTCAGTCATGGGATTCGCTATTCTGGAGAAATCCTTGATGAATCGGCGGTAATAACTAGCCATTTCAAGGAAGCTCCAAATTCCCATCACATTATGTGGCGGTTCCCACTTTAGTTCGTCTCTCACTTTTCCCGGGTCGACCGATACTCCTCCTCCAAAGATGATATGTCCCTAGAACGATACTTCTCGTAACCAGAATTGACACTTGCTAAACTTGGGATACAACTAGTGTTTCTGCAGTTTCTGTAATGTAAGCTTCAAGTGTTCCTCATGTTCTTCCTTGCTTGTTGAGTATATCATAATATCATCAATGAATAGCACGATGAACTAATCCAGATACTCCATGAAAACCTTATTCAAAAGATACATAAAGTAAGCATGCGCGTTCGTCAATCCAAACAATATAACAGTGTACTCATAGGATCCATACCGTGTCTGAAAAGTTGTTTGGTAGATTAAAACATTTTCAATCTTCATTTGGAAGTATCCTGATCGCAGGTCAATCTTGGAGAAAATATAGGTGCCCTTCATTTGGTCAAACAAATCCTCTATATGGGGTAGCGAGTACTTTTTTTTATCGTCATCTCATCGAGAGACCTATAATCCACACACATCCTTTGGGTTCCATCCTTCTTATCTACAAAGCGCACTGGTGCTCCCCATTGTGATGAGCTTGGACGTATAAAACCCTTCTCTAACTACTCTTGAATTTGCTTCTTGATCTCTGCCAACTCCTTAGGAGGCATCCTATATGGCCTCTTATCTATAGGTGCTGTTCTAGGTATCAAATCAATGGCAAATTCTATGTTGCGATGAAGCGGCATACATGACAACTCATCCAGGAACACATCTAGATACTCGTGAACAATCATAATACTTGTAGGATCAAAGAGCATGTGAAAAGCTACCAGAGGGGGTGAGTGGTAGGTTAAAACTTTTTCAATGGAAGTAACAAAAACCCCTCAGCAGAAAATCAATCTGTTAAGAAACCGTGCGTCCAACATATCTAAGCGTGTTCAACTATGACAAAAGTGCTAGATATTATAGAGAATAAAGTCACGAAGACACAGCCACAAGATTCAAGAAAAACCGTCGAGAAAAACTCAAGTTATGATCGAATGATCGAACAAAGGTCAATCTAAACTATCCAAGAAAAATCAGATCTGCAACACTACAAAGAAACTCGTGTAGATCATAAACACAAATCCAATGACTGTGAAATTTTCACAGAAGATAGATAATCAAGTTGTGAAGACAACCCAACAGAAATCACATCAATTGGATCCGTAAAACTCAAATTATGATAAAAAGACAGAAGCAATGTAATGCTGTGAAGAAACTCGACGAGAAAAACATGTCTGAAATAAGTTGAATGAACAAGGCACAAAAGCTCCTCTAAAACTACGATATTTATTCCATAGAACACAAGAGATACAGCCCAAAGTTGTCTCACAGGAGCTCTGGTCTCTCTTGCTTTTATAACCAGCCCTAAGGCCAACCCAATCCTAACTAGGACTCTAATCCTACTCAGTTTCAACCGAAACTTTCTATAACTGCTCAAGACTCTTCCATACACAGATAGAAGCAATCTTAAGACTTCCAAACAACTTGGTAACGTATCCAGCATTTCTAAAACAACTCAACTTCGTGACTCACATGAAATCTAACCAAAACAAACACAAATCTTTCCATACTTGAGTCAAAACCGACTCAGCCGCAGCCTGAGTCCATAATCCAGCCGGTTAGACCTTTCCGACCAATTCTTTACGTCCACTTCTCTTCATCATGCCTTGAAACCATGTTGCCACGTCCACGTACTCCTTGCACACGTGCAAGCACCTTCCAGCAACGTCCACGATACCTTCATATGCATTTTTCTTGACCCAAACATGATGCATGACCTCCCGATCAACTGAACCATAATTCCTCCCGAACTTGGTTGTTGAACCTCATCTTATCCTTGAGACTAGTTCAACAGATCCTATCACCAGCCATGTCTTGACCTCAAGCAACACCTACACATGAACAAACAACCAATTCTTCCGAGCACAAGTACTCGACTTGACTCACATTAGTTCAAAAACTACACCACCTTACGTGAGCACCTCACATAAGCATGTTGCAAAGATAGCAAGATAATGAATACTAAGTAAACCTTACCATAAGCAAACCTTACCATAAGCGTAAAGCAAGTTGGAAACGTTGCTAGTTAAAAGCAGAACCAATGCGATCTTGCACCAGACCTTGCCAAAGCTAACCGGACCTTGCGCCGGACCTAGCCAAAGCTAACCGGAACTTGTACCAGACCTAGCCAAAGCTTGTCGTACCTAGCCAATGTTTTTCGGACCTAGCCAGAGCTACCCAAAGCATGTCGTACCTATCGTCATACCATGCCGGAGACATGTTGGACCTATTGTCGAACCTTGCCGAAGCTACCCAAAACAAGTCGGACCTATTGTCGGACTTTGTTGGAGCTCGGACCTTGAGTTGGACCTCGTTAAAAGGGTGTTTTGGCAATATTCTAAATTTTTATCGTAATAGCCAATGTATTAAACACATATATGTCTCACAATCTCCCCCTCGATTAATGCATTGGCAACACCACATAAAATCCGAACATTGGCTTATTTACATGACAAGTTTTGAAGACAATTTTCTCCCCCATTTATTGAAAATCAAATGAGAAAAAATTTCTCTCCCTTACACATTTCTCCCCCTTTGACAATGTATTCAACAAGGTTGAAAAGAGAAATTTCAATAGTTATGAGCATATTATAACATATACATATAAAACAAATTTCATTCAAGTCATACTATTAAGTAACTTACACTATCACATTAATGAGATACATAAAGTAGTATAAGCCATGCTAGAGATCAAGTGTAATTTTCAA